>AWUE01015449.1:0-42267 GCA_001974825.2 Corchorus olitorius
TCAAAATTTAGCGATAATACTTAATGTATTATAGCATGGGTATCAACGTAATATACATTAAATTAAAAAAAACAAAAGTACGTACTCATCTATACGAAGTAGACGTCGGAATTTGATTATTACAAAATCAACCTTTAAAGTTTTAAAAAGCTGCCCTAAACTGACATTTAGTCTAGTTAATTTATGATCCTCTACGTATACCTGCAACTGCAAAGTTGGAGTTTTTTTATGTTGAATTAGTTGGCTTGCCAGATTATAATAAACATAAAATAATAGATCACATTGTGACTTTAGATATAGTCAAGTAGTTTTGTGGAGCCATTGTGCTGTTTTTTGGTTAAATATGAACATGTTCTTGTAGTTGGATTGAAAGTTTTTCATGATTTTGTTCTCAGTTTACTGGTTTTGTCTTTTGTTTAATTATATTATGACAAATTTATTTTCAAAAAAAAATAATAAACATAAAATAGTCTACTCTAGCTCTTTAATCACATGGTAAATAGTCCAACAAGCAAAGAAAATAATATAATTTTGGATTACCTAACTATATTAATCAACAAAGAAACAAAAATTATAATTACACATATATAGAAAATTGCTTGTTTGAAACATCTTATAAGAGATATATTCATCAGCAAATAGGGAAATATATACAGAAAACATGAACACAAACAGATTTGGAACTAAAAACAAGAAAAAGGAAAAACAAAAGCCTTATACATGCCAGCTATGACTTATATCTAACAGTCTTATTACATTCATAAAAGCCACAGAAAGTTTCCAAAAACATCATAGCCAAGAGCAAGAAAGACACTAGAACAGTGAGAAACCTCCATGACGAATATATATACTTCTTCAAGAGCTTATTCGTCTTCACCCTCAGTGTATTATCATAGTAACGATCGATTTTTTTAATAGCTTTATCTATGTTTATGTCTCTATCTTTTGGCTCAATGGTTTCACTCAATCCATTAAACAGATTAGCAATCTCGACACTGGCTAAATCACCTTCAATGATGTGTGCATTCTTCAGCACAGTGGCATCCTTTGCATTGTCGATGAGCCCATTCATTAATTGGGTGTATCGAGTGAAAGGCAATGATTGTGACCGATCCTTGGACAAGCTTTCGAATGCTATGAGGTTTCTGAGAATCACTTCTGTTGTTCGCTTTGAGCTGAGGATTTTGCCTGGGTCACGCTTGGCGTTCAAAGTGATGACAGGAAGTTCAAGAACAAGAGATTTTTTGTGGAATTTGATGTCTTTGATGCCTTCGCAGATGGAGAATGTCACTCCGGTCGTAACGAGTTGTGAAGCTGTCGGAATCCAAGCTCTATCTTTGTCGAAGAAATCCTGTGCGGAAATTCCAAGTAGTTCAAGCGAAGCTAGAACTAACTTGAGGAGCTTTTCAGGAAGAGCTGCGAAACGGAATTGAAAATTTGATAATGAAGCCAGGAACTTCTTGAAAACACTACAATCTGGGGCTTGATCTGATGAATTACTTGAATTCTCCACTTTTTCATCACACGGCATCGGTATCTCAACCTGGTCAGATGAACCGGGTCCATCTTCTTTGGGACAAATCAACCGGTAGAAGAGATCCAATAAATGCTTATAATTGCCAATTTCCGAAGCCGAAACTTTGGTGGCTGATTGAAGCGGAGAAATAGCCTCAATAAACTCAATGAAATATTGGAGATTATTATAAGGCTCATGGCACTTTTCTGCTATAGCTATTAAAAGTACCATTGGAATTTGATTCTCAAGCATAAGAATGTCTCTAAGGATCATATCCAAATCTGGGCTCTGTCCATAAAAATCAAAAGGGTTCTTACGTGGGTTTTTGTAGTAAGATAAAGAAGAATGGACCAATTTGAGGAAGGCTAAACCATCAATGGCCATTAACAATGCCAAAGTATCTTTCTGGATGTCTAAATGTGTTTGGTAACAGGTTCGAATACTTAACTGTATTTGCTTAATCTTAGCAACAAGCTGATCGAAAGTTTCGTCTTCGTCGCCTAACCACTCGCTTTGTGCTTTCGTAGACGCAGCAACTTTGAACCTTTGCATCTGATAGAGCTTCGGCTTGAAATGATGGTACGGTCCGAAGGCCAACAACTGGGGAGTATAAGCTTCGGGATTGACAGAACGTAGCGCTTTAGGGATTTCGAAGACAGAAACAAGAACTTCTTTAGCTTGTTTAGTGTTCTTCATGATAGCCGTAGTCTCCTCCACCCATTTTTGTTCAGAGAAAGATGATGTGAAAATTGATTTGGAAGATAACATATTGCTTCACTTTCTTACAACTCTCTCTCTCAATGTCTCAACCTTACCATCTCATAATTGTTTATATAGAAGAAAAAAAATGGCGTTTTAGACACTTTCCTTCCTAAACTAAAATCGAGACAATTTGTCCTATAACTTTTCAAAATATTCATGAGGACAATTTACCTCATCTGTTAGGGGCGAATTATCTTTAATTTGAAAAGTTTAAGAGGTAAATTGTCATGAATTTGGAAATTCAAGGGATAACTTAGTTGCAATTTGAAGTTCATGGTGCAAAATGTTCTTGACGTAATATTTTAGAAAAAAAAATGCTAATAAGCCAGAAGAAAACAAATGTATTAAGTCAGCTTGCAATTTGGATTAGAATTAATCGAGAGGTTGAGATTAAAATTTAAAAATCCTTGAAACATATTAAACACTAGTAACAAGTTGTAATTAAATTAATTGAGTCAACATGGTTAAGATGTCCAAATTGTTATTAAGTAAATGAAGCTTTCCATTTCAATGGGTTAGTTAAGGTTAGCTATAGCATTTTTTATTTTTTTTTGCATGCTAAAAACAAAATTTCAGTAGTCATTAAGTAGTGTAGTTCCCATTCTTCCACTTTCTATCTTTTATTAAATTTTCCAAACTCGAAAGCGATCGTTCTTCTGCTCTTCAATTTTCATAGTGATTAACCAAAAGCAAACAAGAAAATTAAATAAATTGGGGTGGAAAATGTTATACAAAATTAATCTCAGGTCTGAGCTTTGGCCCATGATTTATTCTCGAGATTAGTCGATTAAGCCCAATTCCGAATTAAGATTGAACTCGACATTCGAACCCATGACCCTTTTCAGTTGCCTTCAACAAGACAACAACCGAACGTTCCCAGTTCTGTTCCTGACTTCCTGTCGTGATCTCTCTGAAAGAAGAAGATTCATAGAGCAAACAAAGCAAAACCCTTTTAGCTTCAAAACCCAGAATTATTTCTCTGTTATTAATAGTTTTTTTTTATCTAGAATCTAGATAACTTCGTCTCTCATGGCACTCCAGGGATCTAGCTTTTGCTACTATATAATGTAAGTTTAATTTTCTCCTTGTATCTTTCTTGCGAATTCTACTTCTTTTTCTTGAAGTTTTAGTTTCTCTTGATTCCTTGAAATATGAAAAAATGGGCAATATTCATCTTTCAATCCAGTTATTAACCCAGTTTATAGTTTCTATGTTTTGAATCCTATATACACATGATACCAAGCTCACCTTACTATTCAATCAATTTATTTGGGAAAGTTTGATTTCCTGAAATACTTACAGATGTTTATAGTTCAGTGTCTAAATCTTAATTTTCTTTCCTGTCATATACCTGCAAAGTTGGATTTGTTTTTATGTTGAATTAGTTGGCTGCCAGATATAATAATAAACATAAAATAGTCTACTCTCTTTGATGATCACATGGTTAAATTAGTATATTATAATAGTCCAACAAGCAATCTAAATAATATATAAATTTGGATCACCCAAACAATTTTTTTCCCAAAAGGATATTTTTAATCAAAGTTTATATCCAAAAAAAAAAAATCAAACTACTATATATCTTAAAATTTAGCCTACAAATTTGACTTGTAAATCTATGATTATGAATAGGGAAACATATATTCATCAGCAAATAGGGAAATACAGAGACATAACTGATTTGGAATTGAAAACAAGAAAAAGGAAAAACAAAAGCCTTATTACATGCTAGCTAGCTATTATTTAAATCTAACAGTCTTACACTCATAAAAGCCACACAAAGTTTCCAAACCAATCATAGCCAAGAGCAAGAAAGACGTCAGAAAAGTGAGAAACTTCCATGACGAATATATGTACTTCTTCAAGAGCTTATTGGTCTTCACCCTTAGTGTATGATCATAGTAATGGTTGATGTTTTTAATAGCATCATCTATATTTATGTCCCTATCTTTTGGCTCAATGGTTTCACTCAATCCATTAAACAGATTAGCAATCTCGACACGAGCCAAATCACCTTCGATGATGTGTGCATTTATCAGCACAATGGCATCCTTTGCATTGTCTATGAGCCCATTCATTAATTGGGTGTATCGAGTGAAAGGCAATGATTGTGACCGATCCTTGGACAGGCTTTCGAATGCTATAAGGTTTCTGAGAATCACTTCTGTAGTGCGCTTTGAGCTGAGGATTTTCCCTTGGTCACGCTTGGTGTTCAAGGTAATGACAGGAAGTTGAAAAACAAGAGTTTGCTCGTTGAATTTTATGTCTCTGATGCCTTCACAGATGGAGAACGTCACCCCAGTTTTAGCGAGCTGTGAAGCTGTAGGAATCCAAGCTCCGTCTTTATCAAAAAAATCGTGTGCGGATATTCCGAGTAGTTCAAGGGCAGTGAGAAGTAACTTCAAGAGCTTTTCAGGAAGAGCTGCACAGCGGTAATGAAGTTTTGATAATGAAGCCAGGAACTTACTGAAAACAGTACAATCTGGGGCTTTTGAACTTGAATCCTCCTCATTTTCATTTTCAACAGACTCTATCTTTATCTCAAGCTGCTCAGAAGAATCGGTTCCATCTTCTTTGGGACAAATCAACTGGTAGAAGAGATCCAACAAATGCTTATAATTGACAACATCCGAAGCTTGGACTTTTCTGGCTAATTGAAGTGGAGAGATAGCCTCAATGAAGTCAACGAAACATTGGAGGTTGTTATAAGGCTCATGGCACTTTTCTACTATCGCTGTTAAAAGTATCATTGGAATTTGATTCTCAAGCATAAGGATGTCTCTAAGGATCATATCCAGGTCTGGGCTTCTTCCATAAAAATCATCAAAAGGGTTCTTCCAGGAAGACTTAAGTGGGTTTTTGTAGCAAGATAGAGAAGAATGGAGCAATTTGAGCAAGGCTAAACCATCAATGGCCATTAACCATGCCAAAGTATCTTTCTGGATGTCTAAATGTATTTGGTAACAGGTCCGAATTTTCAACTGTTGTTGCCTAATGTGAGCAACAAGCTGTTGAAAATCAACTGCTAACCAATCTCTTTGAACTCTCGTAGCCGCAGCAACTTTGAACCTCTGCATCTGATAGAGCTTCGGCTTAAAATGATGGAACGGTCCGAAGGCCAACAGCTGGGGAGTATAAGCTTCAGTATTGACACAACGTAGCGCTTCAGGGACTTCAAAGACAGAAACAAGAACTTCTTTAGCTTCTGTATTGTTCTCCATGATAGCTGTAATCTCCCTCACCCATCTTTCCTCAGAGAAAGATGATGTGAAAATTGATTTTGAAGACTTTGAAGAAAACATGTTGAACTTTTTTTCTGGACAAATTCAGTTTCTCACAAGTCACAACTCTCAATGTCTCAACCTTACCATCTCGGCATCTGCTGAATGTTTGTATAGAAAACTGAACTTAGAAATGTATAAAGTCAACTTGCATGTTGGCATTAGAATAAATCGAGATGTTGAGATTATGAATCAAAAATCCTTGAAATATAGTATTAAACATTAACAAGTTGTAATTAAGGTAATGGAGTTTGTGAGTTGGTCTGTATAAACGTGATTAAAATATCCAAACTAAGTACAGCTGTCCATTTGCATGTCGTAGTTAGCCATTTTGTTAATTAAACTCATGTCATGTGAAAACTCATCACTCACTTCCAATGCATTGTTTTGCATGGTTTTTAACTAGTTCAGTTCCCATTCTTCCAATTAAGCTAAATTGTCAACGCCATTTAATATTAAATATTAAATCTGCCATAATCCAGCCAGTTTCTAGCTTTTATTAAATTTTTCCAAAACGAAAACGATTGTTCTCATACTGCTCTGCTCCCACTCTAAAATATCGAATCTTCTCTCCAGTTTTTCATAGTGAAAACGATTGATTTTGTTCCTTAACTACCAAATCTCAGCGGCTTATTGCAAAAATAGGCTCCTGATTCTGAACTATATGAGTTCATAAAATTCAATTTTGACCAATCGAGCTTCTGAATTCCTAATTTTGGCCAGATAAGCCCTTATGTGGATGACACATATCGATAGAGTCATTAAAAAGCCACCTCAACATGCCACGTGCCAAATTGTAGTATATAACAAAATCTTATTTCTTTTTTACAAAATCCCTTTTCTAGGAGAAATTATTAGATGGACCGGATCCACCACGTCATCCTTGGTTCCGACCAATAAAATTTTGACAAGTCAGATTTCTTCCTAAAATTTAGGCACGAATTTAGCACCGGGTTTAGCCCCTAGTTTCACCAGATGAGATTTACATGGTAAGTCCATAGATTTAGGACATTAATTGGTTAGGGTTTTAGAAATTGTAGCAAAAAATCTGATTTGTCAAAATTTTACTGGTTGGGACCACGGATGACGTGGTGGACCTGATCCACCTAATAATTTCTCATTTGTCATAGCATTTTTCGGCCACGTGGCAAGTTTTTTTTTTTGGCCTAGATTGTAGTATCCTAAATTGACGTGTCATTATCTGGCCATGTGGCATGCTGACGTGGTTTATTCTAATGGTCCCATAAGTGTGCCATCCACATAAGGGTTCATCTGGTCAAAATTAGGAGTTAAGGGGTTCGATTAACCAAAATTAAAATTTAAGGGCTTATTTGACACTTTTCCTATAGTTCAAGGGCCTATTTTTACAATAAGCTAAATCTCAGCTCTCAGCTTAGGCCCATGATTTGTCTCAAGTTGAGTCGATTGAGCCCATATCCGAATTAAGGTTGAACTGGACATTTGAGAGCCCATGACCTTTCTTTCTGTTTTACCTGAAATGCCCTCAACAACCGAACATTCCCGGTTCTGTTCCCTGTCGTGATCTCTCTGACAGAAGAATTGAAGATAGTGCAAAACCCTTTTATCTTCAAAACCCAGAAATTTATCTTCAAAACCCAGAATTTGTTGTCTCTTTTATTCTAATATTACCTTTGTATATGTAGATAATCTCGCCTTTCATGGCACTCCAGGGATCTAGCTTTTTCAACAATGTAAGTTTTTAATTTTCTCCTTGTATCTTTCTTGGCAGTTCTTTCCTTATCTGAACTTTTAGCTGCTGTTGATCCCTTGAAATTTGGAAAAATGGGCAATTTTCATCTTTTAATCCAGTTAATAACCCATTTTTTTGTTTCTAAGTTTAAATCCTATCTTTCATCAATTTTGTTGGGGAAAAATGATTTCTGAAATAGTGACTGATATTTATAATTCAGTGTTTTAACTCCTAATTTTCTTTCTTGTTATAGGTAAATGGTAATTGTATCCCATGTTCAAGCACTAATAGTGTCAGGAGACTTCATTGCATTTTTCCTCCACCTCCAAAGAGATGTAATGTGGTTTTAGCTAGGAAATCTAGAGGAAACAGGACACAGTTATTTCCGGGTCAATGTCTGTCCATGTTGCCAAGTGGAAGACCTCGTAAGTTTCTTTGCTTTGCAATTATCTGCAATTTTGTTGTGTCTCATAAAGATGTTCATATGTGTAGACCTTAAAAACTAGTACTATTTGATTCTTTATCATCTTTGTTCTGGAGCCATGATTCAAATTTTAGGATGCAAGGTATATTACTTAATTTGTTTCCATAATGACTATGTTGTCGATTAAAAATGTATTTTTCCTTTGATTTTGCTGAAATTTTTTATGTCAATTTGTTGTATCTGATGGGGTTATCATTGCTTTAAGCCCAAATTTTTTTATGTCAAGGTATATTACTTAGTATGTATTTTATTGGCTAAATTTTAGTTCTGTTTAGGTTTCTCTTTCATCAATATTATTTCCTCATGCAACTTGAGTTTTGCAGAAGTCTAATTCTTGATTAATTTAGTGCAGCACCCTTTAGACCAATTTCGCATGTGTTATCATTGATGGCTTGTCAAGCGAAAGGTGATGACAATGATGGAATCCCAAGTGGTGAAAGCATCATATTAGATGAACAAATCTTACAGAGAGACCTCCAGAACGCCATTGAAACAGAAAACTATGCCGAAGCAGCAAAAATTAGGGATGACCTTCGAGTTCTCCATGAGGATAGCAAGGCTTCCGTACTAGCAATCAATTCTCGGTTTTATGATGCTTTCAGAAGAGGCGATCTAGCCACCATGCAGAAACTTTGGTCAAAAGGAGACAATGTGTGTTGTGTGCACCCTGGAGCAAATGGGATATCGGGTTATGATTATGTAATGGAAAGCTGGGAAGTTGTGTGGATGAACTATGAATTCCCGCTAGAGATAGAGCTGAAAAATGTTCAGGTTCATGTCAAAGGCGACATGGGGTATGTTACATGCATGGAATTTGTCAAGACAAAAGGTAGCAGTTGGGGAGGACAGTTTGTAACAAATGTGTTCGAGAGGATTAATGGTCAATGGTTTATAAGTATTCACCATGCTTCCCCAGTCGACTTGTGAAAGCATCAGTTTACAGTTTAGAACCACAGTTTCTGTATCAGTCTGGTTTGCACATTTAGTCAGTTTCATATTATTATGTATAATATTAATTCCAATTTTTACTTTTAAACATTTTGGTCTGTAAAACTGATTGTCTTCATTCCTTCTCCTTTTTGGCGGAGTGTATTGTTTTTCCCCCTCCATTCGGGTGGATGTAGCATAAATCAAGTCATTTCTCGATGAAAAGGGGTTGCTTATCAAAAATTTTTTGCCTGCAGTAATGCCAATTACCAGAAATACTAGAATGAAAAAGGAAAAGAAAGAACTTTAGTTGACAACCCACAGATCTGCTCTTTGATTTACTCGGAACTTAGGTTGGAGACGGCTTAAATGAAGAATAAGAGAGATAAGATGCTGCATATGAAAATATTTCTGCTAATATATAGGATTTTGCTGTTCTGGACTTTACAGGAAAACTCACTTGATTAAAACAGTGAGTGGTATATTGAATTGCCATTATTTCTTTTATACAACTTACAAGTGACCTGTTGGTAAATGTTTGTGCACCACTTACAAAATGAAGATGATTAACCACATTGCCGGTTGATTGTCAACCAAGGATGCAACTTTTCAAAGGGTTAACCTGGCTTCTCATTTTAGCCCGTCCGAGACTTGGAGATCTGCACCTCAAAAGCAAAATGTTTTCCATGTCAGAAACTAAACTCTCCCCACAGGGGAATGAGGGGGGTTAGGAGCATATTTCGCTGGCACATTTGTGAGGACAATGGTTGGTTTGGTCTCCATTCCATGGCTTCCATTCAGCATAGTATCCTTTATAACTTTTCCTTCAGGCAGATCCGAGGATGTCTGACAGCTTATCACCGTTACAGAAATGAAGAAGGCTTGTAATGCAGTGATCGGTGAACTGAACTCAATGGCGTAGATTCCATTCTTATGGGGAACTAAGCTGAAGATAGGCCTGCTATTTTGTGCTTCTCCCTGCATTAAGTACAAAATTGAGAACTATATCAGATATCTGGACAACATTATACTATAGCAGAAGACCAAAAGGCGAAAAGTGATAAAAGGAAAACAAAGATACCTGGGCATAAAGTTCAAGACGATTGGGATTCAAGCATGCTTGACATGTCCTTGAAACCTTACAGCATCTTTTCTTCTCATTGGAAAGGATACGTAATTTGCAACCAACATCCCAACCTCCACAGTCACATAATCCACCAGATTTCCATCGGTCAATCAATGGGGAAGGAATTCCTTTGTTTGGCAAGCTGTGGACACCACCAGGAAGAATTACGGTGGTACTATCAAAGCCTGCATTCGCCATAGAGTTGAAAGAGCATTCATCCATAGCCAAACATTCTGTAAAGCCCTTCTTCTGTATGTCTTTATCACTCAGCTCTACATCAGTACCATCACCAGGCATTTTGATGATGACAGCTGCAAGCTCTGTATTTGGTGTAAACTTTCCTGATGCTTGATCTGCTTGTCTTTGCTCAACACCAAAAAGAACAGACTCTCGTACCAGATACTGATTAGAAGGGTCCTGAGCAGTGAAGTCTGAACTATTTGAACTGGAAATTTTCATTTGTCCGATGATGTTATAGATGAAGCCACAATTTTTTTCCTTGTTTCCATGACTTATCCAACTGCCACTCTTCTTCTTGATTTCACTAACGGAAGAGAATATGTAATTCAGACCAGGTCCTCCTTTAGCAGATGGTGCAAGACTTTTCATGGTAGTTGCAAGCATGTTACTGCCATTGTCAACAACAAATCTGAACAGTGGGAGTCCATTCTTTATTGTAAGCTGTAGAAGAGCTGGGATCATGGATGAGTCACACTTTTCTTCCTGAAGGGATTCATTACTATTAACTGGCCTTGGAGTAGAGGGATTCAAGGTTTGTTTTGATGGTTGAACAGTGTCAGTAAAACGAAAAGAACTCAAGCCTCTGGACTTTAGTAGTGGGTCTAGCATCCTTCTTAAAGGGCTGGACCTGGTTCTGTTATGGCCATTCACCTTCACTCTGTTTGTATCATCCAAAAAACCAGAAGAATCTGGTCTCACTGGACCAGACTTGACAGAAACATAGTTGGAGCTCAATAGTGGCACATTAGAACCTTCCTTAAAACTGAAACTTCTGCTCATACGACTTAAGCTGAAACTAAAACGACGATTTGGTGAAGTGGTTCTGCTATTTCTGGTTGCCAGCTCAGCCATTTCTTCTTCCAGTATCTTTAAAGCTTCAACATCAGCATCCTGAGATTTTATCTTGCGCTCTGCGGAACAATTGCCTTCAGATCTTAAACTTCCTGAGTTATTTGAGCATGCAGACCCATAAGATGCACCAGATGAAGGCTCCACACCCAGTGTTTCAGGATTCATCTCAATTCCAGAAGATAATGGACAAGAATGAGGAACTTCAGAACATGGTTCACCGCAGCGAACCTTCTGAAGTAAGTCATACGAAAAACTATTCCGGCTTGCTTGATCTAAAGTTCCATCTAATAATTCTTGGCGCTCTTCATGAAAGCTGTTTCGAGCAGATCTTGGTAGAAGAAGAATGATATTCTTTCGCTTGCCAGGAGATATTTGACGAGCAAGATCAATTTCTGAGCCTCGGGCCTCTTTCTTCTTGATTTTGTCCCCCTCAGCACTCGATGTTTTCCTAGAACCCAGCAAAACATCATAATCTCTGGATATGGATGAAGAAAGCTCTGCTTCTGAAGTATTCTTCTTATCCAAATCCTTCTTGTCTGCATCAATGTCTTGCCTTTTCTCTACTCTGTTTTTGGCTCCACCATCAGAAACACTAGCAAATTCCTTTGGGAAAGGAGACACCTCATGGTTTCCCATGTTTGATGAAGTATTTCCCATTTCTGAAGTAATTTTCTGATTCAATTCTTTTTTCTTCTCCTTCTCAAAATTTACATCTGAAGAAGTTGTGTCAATGGATTCATAGGTCTTAGATATCTTCTTCTGCTGATCCAAGGAGCTCTTGGAAGCAGTTTCAATATCTTGAAAGTGTCTAACCTTCTCAGTAGATGGTTTTGCACCTCGAAACAGGCCATCTTTGTGAGATCTAAGACTGGAGCTATTTAATCTGTGTTGCTTGCCTTTATTGACAGCAGCATCCTTGGGAACTGCGCTAGAAAGGGCAGATGACCTGGTATTTGTTTTCATCAATGAACTGGTGCCTGTAGATGATCCATCATTGCCAGATATTATAGGGATATGCTTTTGATGGTGTTTCCATTTTTCTAGACGTGCCCAATCCAGAACTCCAACATTAAATGCCTTCTCTTGAAGGCTTTCTCCACTGTCTACACGCTGTAGGTAACCCGGCAAGTTTGACATGTACCTGACAAGCTCATCCTCTTTAGCTGATTTACCTTTGTGAGGCTGCCCCTGGCAATCTCCTAAGGATTTTGAGTGGATAAAGTTGCTGCAGATTTGATCTTGACCTTCTTCGCCTGACAGATTAGCAAATGGATACGCAGAACCTTTCTTCGCTATTAACTGGCCTTGATTCTTTAACCTTGAATTTGCCCGAGGCAACTGAGCTTTCTCCTTCACTAATTTTGAGCTTTGTTGCTGGTTTAAACTCCTTTTTGACTCTGAACCAAATCCCATGTCCCTCACAGGTTCTAAGTATTCATTAGCTTTTATTCTATCAAATGGCATCAAATCAACTATTCTTGTGCATCATCAAGAAATTTTTAGCTGCAAAAGTACAAAAGAAACGAGAATCTCATATAAGCAGTTTACCAATTTGATTGAATAACCAGGTTCGTCAAATTATACTAGAATAGATACGACATGATATACTAAATTATTGCTATTTTAGAAGTCACATTAACAAAACATTTCCTCCCCAAGACTATTTGAAGAAAAACATGCCCTAATCATCCATGGTCAACAAATGCAGCAAAAGAACTTATCCTAGTCATCCAGGGTCAGACATATCCTAGCTATCACTTTTATCCTGCCCAATTAAAGGCCATTTCCCTCTGGCAAAACAAATAAACACAAAAATCAGGGGAATTAAGACAGAAACAATGAGATTTCCTTTCAAAGATTGCAAAAGTAACATTAGAAAGATTAGAACTGCTCCAAAACATGGAATCTATGGCAGCTCAGTACATCAATGGATCAATAGAAATGACTTGCCTGATTCCCCAACATCTCATTTGATTTGCTTTTCGTTAATACTAATCCCCATCAGTAATTACCGTTATTTACTTATTTATCATTGAAAAAGGTTCCAAAGTTGTAATCTTTTCTTCCTATTTACAAGAAAGACGATCTCTAGGTCCAGTAATTCTACAGAACAGAACAGAAAGAATAAAGATATTTTCTCTCTTTCTATATACAGCTGATTCAAAGCTCTGGTCCATATTCATTCACAAAAAATCAAACACAATTATCCGCATTTTAATACAAGTCCAAAATCAAAAGCATCTCACAGATCCAAAAAAAGAATCTCGATCAAGAATCCGGCATCTATTTGGCGGGTAAGAAAATGGAGGTGAATGAAACAAAAACAAAGGAAATAAAGTTCACATTTTTAATTTTTCCACTCCCAAAACGAAGCTCGCATCTATCAATAAGCATAATTTCTCAGCTCTTTAAACATAAAGCTCAAATTCTTGATTTTCTTTCTAGTTTCTCAGCAAACAAACAGCTGCATTTTTATTATTCCACTCCCTAAACGAAATAAAGTTCACATTTTTATTATTCCACTCCCAAAACGAAGCTCGCATCTAGCAATAAGCATAATTTCTCAATTCTATAAACAGAAAAAGAAAACAAAAGCTCAAATTCTTGATTTTCTTTCCAGTTTCTCGGCAAAGAAACAGCTGCATTTTTTGAAACCAAAAAGAGAGAGAAAGAAACATTGAACATACCAGCTGAAAACGGAAGCAATGCAGGTAGAAAAAAGCGACGTGAATCTCGAAGAAGAAGAAGTCGCCGATCTCGAGGAAGATCCCGATTACAGAGAGAATGGAAGTCGGCGAAAATCCCAAACAGCAAAAAGAAAAAACAAACTCAACGTAGATTCGAAGCAAAGTAAAGAATGAATGGATTACCCGCCAAATGAGAAACAAACAAACAAAAAACCGAACTCTCTGAACAAAAGCAACCACAAAAAAAAATTCACAACAATCACTTCTTCTCTCTTGTTTCTTCCATCGAAAAGCAAAATCAATCAAGTGAGTTGCAGAGTAGTGACACAGAAAAAACGCGGCTGTGAATTATGAAAGAGAAGAGAAGAGTGAAAGTTTGGCGTTTGCGATCGGACGGTTAGAAAACATAAAAGCTGGGGGGAAGCAAAGAGGCGGGTGATTTGGCTATAAATGTGGGGCCCTTGCTTGTGACTTTAAAGACCATTTCTTTTCTTCCTCCCGTGGATCGAATCCCGATGTACGTGTGTGGTCCCCACGCGCCACCCCAGCGTGTCTATATATGCTGCTTAATTATTAGGATTAGCCGATTAGGGGGGTTGTAAATTGCAATTGCATGCACCACCGATTTTAAGGTCTTAGATTAGGCTCCTATTGGAGCATTTTCACTTTTAATTATCCTTTTTATTTTTTTTTTGGGCTTTGGCCTTTGGATGGATAATTTTTAGTGTCCTTAATATTTGTCTTTTTTTGCCTCGTGCCTTCTAAAGTTAAGGTTTTTTTTAATCATCATTTTGACTCCTACTTACTACCCTTAAATCACGTTGTTTAGCATCTTTTTTTTCTCATTTTTCCACATTTTGATACTATATATAAATGAAATTTTATTAATTCGTGTTCCCATTTCCTAGGGTTTTTTTTTTTGACACAACACAAGCATGAAATTGATAATCTAAATAGTCATATTGTGATATTGAGAGTTTAGATATGGAGCATTCGAGTATAATTATTTAGTAAAGGACATTTAATTATTCTAGCTCAATTCAACAAATAAGTCATAAAATTCGAACTCAATATCTCTTATGACTATGAATTCTTACAAGAGGCTTGGAATTTGATCGTATCTTAGAATGTGACTACTAAACCGAGTAAAAGGAATTATTTGATTTGCCTCTTGTAAGAAACTGTAGTCATATTGAGTTTCAAAGTGGACAATTTGAGATTTTTTTTCTTTTTGTAATTGAGATTGTTAAAAAAGGATTGAGTCTAACCACTAGAACTAAGAGTTCATCACTCTATCATCATACCAAATGCCCAATACTTAAGGAATGTTTATTTTTTTTATTCAATTTAGTATGTACATCTCAAAATTCTAATTGAATATACTTTTTATGAGAATTGATAGTCATATTGAATTCCCAAAATGGAGAATTTAAAATATTATATTATTCAAAGATATCCCATTCACATATCATAAGTGTCACTTTAAGAATGTAATCAATGATAATTGTATAGTATTTATTAAATTAAAAAAATTAATACTATTCTCTATAAGATTTTAAGGTATGTGAAACGTAAATGAATAAACCAAAAATAACATTGGGAGTATTAAATGACCGAATTTTTCAACAAAGGCCAACTAACCAAGCATATTTATCATCATTTCATTTCATAAGTGTGGCCAAGGCCTATTTTTGTCAAAAAAGCAAAGGTAAAGCTCAGCCCCACAAGAAATTGGGAGGAAGAAATTCTTGGACTTATATTATTTAATTGGGAATCTTTTGCTTGGTAGAATTTTCATTTTTTGCCAATCTTTCTTTCTCTGCCTCTCTTTTAGGATTGTCGTATTCCAATCTTCGCATGCATTCAACCTTCGGACCTTTATTGAACCCAAAATTAAAAAGCAATTGTGGGCGATATGAATCACACTTTATCAAAGATTAAAGCCGAAAAATGTTTATTCTAACTTCTTGTTCCTTGCCTTATCAAAACAAATTCTAATTTTCTTACATCTTTTTTTTCCCTCACCAATTTGAAACCAAACTTTCAAAAAAAAAATCCCATTATTATCCCTTAATCTTTTTGTTGGATTAAAGACAAAATGTTGCTTATGAAATGGTTAATTCTCTATAAAGGAAAAAGGATAAGGAAAAGATTTGATTCTTGTCCTTTAATTTTCTATAATTGTATTGTTAATTTAATTTAGGTTGTAATCTCAAATAAGGGCCCGAACTTTCATAAAAATCTCAAATAAGGGCCCCAAAACACAATTTCAACAAATTAGAAGACATACTAAGTAAATTTTTACAAATTAGGTTCTCCTCAGATGAAAACCAATGCTTGTCATGCCTACACATCAATTTTGATAGAAAAATGGTGTTATTAAATTAATTAAAAATCAAAACATTTTAATCCAAATAAATTCAATAAACGTAATATGATACAAGATTTTTCCGTGCTTTTTAATTTATATACATCTCACAAACTAGTATTAGTTAATACCTTGCACAATATGTCATAATCTACTAAATATGTATTTTAATTTGTTGAAATTGTGTTTTAGGATCCTTATTTGAGATTTTTATGATAGTTCAGACCCTTATTTGAGCCTTTAGTCTTTAATTTAAAGAGTGTTAGATTTGGTAATGAATAAGATTCATGATTCCTAAATGTTTGGATAATTTTAGACTTATAGTTTTTTTTGGCGACTATCTTTGCAACTTGTTCAACAAAAGCCGTAATATTAATTTTTTGGTAACAAATGGATATACCAAAAAGGATAAAATAAGGATGCAATTTATTAATTTTGTGTATCAAAAAAAGAAGACAAAAGACATCCAATGAATGACAAGACGATTCATGAACAAGTAGAGCAGAGTCCAGCTTTGCACTATTGGCACTAATCGAAACCACTTTGATCTGTCTCTATTCATTATGTCGGATACAAAAATTTTCTTTTTGGGTTTTCTCAGATTCAAGTCTTCAGCCTAATTGTGTAATAATCAAAGCCCAACCCGACACAATTTAATCATGGTGAAGAAGGCCCTTGGCCTATCCATGAATTAGATTGGAATTGGAACGTGCAAATGTCAACTATGCATTATTATCAATCGGTGCTGCAGCCTGGTGGTGGGGCAGTTAATCTTTCATGGGGCAACATCAAGATAGTGCTTTGTCTAGCAGGATCATAATACTGTAATGGGGTCGTCAAGTTTCCAGAAACTTCACAATTTGGAATCAAATTGAGCGACTCTGCAGATCAGGAAGCAAATTGCTTGATAAGTTATGTTTAGTCTAACTTATTTGACTTAAGTCCTTTTGAAAAGCACTTTTGTAAAAAATTTCAATTTAGATATTCTGAGTTTTAATTCAAAAACAACTGAGAAGTGAAGAGCACTTTTGGATTCTATATTTGATCTGGTTTAAACTTTTTTCAGTAGATAAGTTGTAATTTAAGTTAGGCCAAACATGCATGTAGTTTACTCGCACTTCCATACAACTTGGCCAAATCAAGCCTGCTAAGGTTCTCAGTCATGGCCGTTTCCACAGTCGTCTCCTTAACCACTTTGATTTTTTCATTTACAATACTCGAAATGAGACATTATTTAATTATTCAAGGAATGAACAATTGAAGGCTAAAGCAACCAATTGTTGGTAACTATCCTGAATTTGGTTCTTAAAAATTCCAGATTGTCTAGCATGAATCATGATCATCCACAATTGGGTCCAATGAATTTTGGACTGGACACCAATTTGAGAGCTAGTTCTTTTGGGCCTAATGGGTTTAAGTAAATGCATGATTTCACTTTGGGCTATATGCCTATATCTTGTGTTGATCCTTTATATTTTGTGTTTGATGAAATTGAAAACCAAGACTTGTTAACAATTCTGTGGCGACAAGCTCACTGACAAGTCAAGAGCACTGACAAGTCAAAGCCAAACTCCAAACACGATTGCTTTGTCGGAAGCAAATCAATTTTTAAGGTTAGTTTTAGTTACTGCAAAAAACTGAATTCGTTGAAAAAGTTTCAGAAATGGAGCAACCGAAATCCCAAATAGCGCATATCATCTTCTTGCCTTACCCTTCCCATGGCCACGTTAAACCCATGCTCAAACTGGCAGAGCTTTTCAGCCATGCCGGCGGTTTCCAAGTCACTTTTCTCAACACTCAAAACCTCCACGATAGTCTCCTTCTCTCCTTAGATTTGCCGGCGTTCAATCGCTGCCATCCTCAATTTGAGTTCTTGTCTATGCCTGAACCACCCGCTCCTGTTGATCCAGTCCCGGCCGGCGTCCTGTCTCGTCTCCATGGCTCCGTATTATCCCTAGCGACTGTCATCAAGCCTGCGGTGGCTGAGCTTTTGGTTTCGATCGACCGGAAAAAGGTTCCAACTTGCATAATAGCTGATGGGTTCATGGCTGCTTCTGTTGTTGAAGTTGCAGAGGAGTTTCGGATTCCCTTTTTCGCTTTAAGAACATCGAGTGCTTGTTGCATATGGACTTACTTTCATCTGGAAAATCTCATCGAAGCAGGGGATTTTCCTTTTCAAGGTTAGTATCTGCTAATTTGATTATTTGATCAATGATTTTTGGTTAGACATAGTCGTTTTCTTTGGGGAATTCTTGTTTTCTCATTAAATTAACTGGTTTTTGCTCTAGGAATCAATCAGTTCAAGATTTAGCTCATATAATTTTTTGGATCATAATCAAAACTTGATGAATTAGTGCAGATAAAGACATGGACAAGCTAGTCACTTGCATTCCAGGGCTAGAAAATGTTGTTAGACGCCGTGATTTGCCAGGAATTTTAAGGATTGAGAGAGCCAATGACCCAACTTTGGAAGCCTTTTTCAATGATCAAACTTCAGTCTTGCCAAAAGCATCTGGTTTGATACTCAATACTTTTGAAGAAATTGAAGCAAACATGGTAACTAAACTTGCTTCTCATTTTACCAAAATATACACCATTGGTCCTTTACATGCTCTTTCTAGTGTTCGCATCAATGACCAAGCAATCAAACGTGTTCGACTGAAAGAAGACAGAAATTGCATGATTTGGCTTGATTCTCAGTCATCTGAATCAGTAATTTTTGTTAGCTTTGGGAGTGTAGT
Source organism: Corchorus olitorius (assembly GCA_001974825.2). Taxonomy (NCBI): domain Eukaryota; kingdom Viridiplantae; phylum Streptophyta; class Magnoliopsida; order Malvales; family Malvaceae; genus Corchorus; species Corchorus olitorius. Next base: position 18,696 of record AWUE01015449.1, read on the forward strand.
AAAGCTTAGTTGTGACCAAATGTTTGAGTTTGGGCATGGCTTGGTTAATAGTGGTAAGCCCTTTTTGTGGGTCATTCGATCGGACTCAATTACCGGAGAAGATGATCATCGAAGACAAACGTTCGAGAAGCTTAAAGACATGACAGAAGACAAAGGACTGATTGTGAGTTGGGCACCTCAGCAAGATGTCTTAGCCCATGCAGCAGTCGGTGGATTCTTGACTCATAGCGGCTGGAACTCAACCTTGGAGAGTATATATGCAGGTGTGCCCATGATTTGTTGGCCTTCATTTGGTGACCAACAAACTAACAGCAGGTTTGTGAGCCATGTGTGGAAAATTGGTTTTGACATGAAGGATACATGTGATAGATCGACGATTGAGAAAATGGTGAGAGATTTGATGGAAGATAAAAGGGAAGAGATCATGCAATCAGTGAATGAGATTAAGAAGCTGGCTAATGAAACTGTCAAGGAAGGAGGGACTTCTTTTTGCAACCTTGAGAAATTGATTGGTGATATTAGGCTGATGAGTCCTTTGGCTCACTAGTCACAACAACTCTGAAGACAAGGCAAGAAGTGATCTAAAAGTATTGTCACTTGAATGGTAATAAGATTGAATTTATATATAATGCAGACAGATGTGTATTCAACTTCTCATTACTTTTCTTTTAGTACCAACTTTTATTATGTGATAATCACATTGGGCCTGACTAGTCTGGAGTCAAGCTGTGTTGGACCCCATATGGAGAAAGCTCACTTGGCACTTGTTTTCTCACAGACTCGAACCCAATTCAATTTTCTCATTATAAAAACATGATAATACCATTATCCCAACATATACGCCATAACTTGAAATGGGGCAGCCACATATTCTAATCTTTCCCTTCCCTGCCCAAGGCCACATCAAGCCAATGCTCTGCCTAGCAGAGCTCCTCTGCCAAGCCGGTCTCCAAGTCACTTTCCTCAACACCCGCCACAATCACCGCCGTTTAAACAAGCTCCAAGACTTCTCCACTCGTTTCCCCACCCTTCATTTTGAGTCTATATCCGATGGACTCCCTGAAGACCATCCGCGTAATCTCTTACACTTCATGGACTTGGTGAACTCAATCAAGACAGTAACAAAGTCACTTTTCCGTGATTTGCTCATCTCTTTGTCCCACAAATCTGATGTTCCTCCTGTTAGTTGCATAATTGCAGATGGGATCATGTCTTTTGCCATTGATGTTGCAGAAAAGATGCAGATAAAAGTGATCATTTTCCGAACCATAAGTGCTTGTTGCTTGTGGTCTTATCTTTGCGTTCCAAAGTTCATCGATCAACATGATCGTCCTTATTCTTTCGGATCAAAACAATTGGAAGATCCCAACTTTCAATTCTTCGTAAAGGAGACTCAAGTCGTGACTCGAGCTTCGGCTGTTATTTTGAACACATTTGACACATTGGAATCCCCTGTTCTTTCTCAAATGAGTCCATTTCTTCCCAAAATCTACACCATTGGACCTCTCCATGCTCTTTGGAAAACCCGTATAGGAAATTCATCACAACTTTCTTCATCCGACAGCAACCTGCGAGAAGCAAACAGTGCTTGCATGACGTGGCTCGACTTACAGCCATTAAAGTCTGTTATTTATGTCAGCTTCGGAAGCTATCTGGTTTTGAAAGGTGAAGAATTATTAGAGTTTTGGCATGGGCTAAAGAGTAGCGACAAGCCATTTCTATGGGTCCTTAGACAAGACAACAATAACACGATTTCAAAAGAGCTTGGTTTTACTTTGGGGACCATGGGAAATGGGTTCATTATAGATTGGGCTCCACAGGAGGAAGTCTTGGCTCATAAGTCTGTCGGTGGGTTCTTGACCCATTGTGGTTGGAACTCGAGCCTTGAAAGCATGGTGGCTGGCGTCCCAATGATTTGTTGGCCTAAACTACCTGATCAATTGGTGAATAGTAAATGGATGAGTGAGGTGTGGAAGATTGGGATTGATATGAAGGATATCTGTGATAGAACAACGGTGGAGAAGATGGTGAGAGCATTAATGGAGGATGGAGATCAAAGGCAGGAGATTATGAGATCAGTAGATAGAAATTCAAAGCTGGCTAGTGAGAGTGTTAGCCATGGTGGGTCTTCATTTATCAATTTAGACATGCTAATTGAAGAAATTAAGACTTGATCACATTTTTTTGATAGAGGTCAAGCTTGGTTTGAATTGAACTTTGAATTCTTGTACTACAGTAATTACATGTCAATATCATGTTACAGCAATTAAAAAATATACTATTGCTTCTGTAATCATGTGTGGTTGCTTTTTTGTTTTTGTACAAAACCCCACTATCCGCAAGCTAAATTGGGTTTTGATTAATTTGGAATAGAATTGTGTCCGACCCCAATTGGGAAGAAGCTCCATCGACGCTTATTTTTTTCAAATTCGAACGTGAGATCTTGTTTAATTAGCATCGAGTTCCTTCCACTCATCCTAATAACATTGGTATTCGAGTCGAGTTATCAATTTGAGCCGGATCATTAATAATTTAAGTCACTTACATTATATGAGGTTGTTTTTTTTCTTTTTGTATGAACCTAGTATCCGCTAGTTAAATTAGACTCTGATCAATCCAGAATAGAGTTGCGTCACACTCCAAGGGAGAAACCCTCTCAAAGCCTATTTTTCCGAATTCGAACTTGAGGTCTTGCTTGATTGACATCGAATTCCTTCACTCATCCCAATAAAATTTGGTATTTTGTGTGGTTGGCGTTGCTAGTGGTTAGGTACAATTTATGACTAAAGAAACAAAAGAGCCAAATAAAGTAGCCACACTCACCACCCACTGGAAAGTAGTTCACTCAAAGTTGAGATCAAAATGGAGCAAAAACAAGCTCAAGCAGCAACACCTCACGTAGTGTTCTTGGCCTCACCTTTCCAAGGCCACATCAAACCCATGCTGAAACTAGCAGAGCTTCTTAGCCATGCTAGTTTCCAAGTCACCTTCATAAACACTGAACATGTTCATGAAAGATTCATCCCCTCTATCGACATCCAGGAATTTCACCGCCGATTTCCTAATTTTCAGTTCTTGTCCATCCCTGATGGTCTACCCCTTGATAATCCACGCTCGTTAAAACATGGCCTAGAGTTGTTGTTTTCACTCAGGGCTGTCGTGAAGCCGGAACTTTGTCAGCTGTTGATTTCACTGCAGTCTCCGACTTGCATCATAGCTGATGGACTCATAATTTCTTCTGCTATTGATGCTGGAGAGGAATTTGGGATTCCTGTTTTTGCTTTTCGCACATATAGTGCTTGCTCCGTCTGGGTTTACTTCCATTTGTCAAACCTCGTTGAAGCAGGGGAAGTCCCATTTCAAGGTTAGTTGCCGCCATTACATACTTTACCTAGTTTTATATGCTGAATTGCTAATTCCTTCTAATTTATCATGGGTTTTGGCCACATCTAGGCCTAAATCCTTCAAGTTCATCAAATCCGGGGAACTTTCACTGCTTCTAATTCCTTCCACGTAGGTTACATTTAGGCCACATTTCAATGAGGTTGAAATGAAACTAATTACATGCTGCAATGGTACTGATAAGTGATAATTGACAACTTGGACTAAAGGTTACTAGTTGTATTTTTTTGCTTGTGCTATATATATGGGAACAAAATTTCATATAGTAAAATTTTTTTTTCATCAATATATGATCATTATAACTATGTAATACATATAACATATTGATCTTCGACCAGATTTTAATTTGAGAAAAATCTATGTCAATGCAGAGGAAGACATGGACATGCTAGTGACGTGCATTCCAGGCTTGGAAAATGTTCTTCGCCGTCGAGATCTCCCCAGTCTCTGCAGGGCACTGAAAAAAGATCGGATAACTGATAACCCATTGTTGGAATATTTTACTAGCCAGGCCTTAGCGATGCGACGAGCATCTGCTTTATTACTCAACACCTTTGATGAACTTGAAAGACCCATGTTATCTCAACTCACCTCTATTTTTTCCAAAATTTACACTATTGGTCCTTTGCATGCTCTCTCAAATGTCCGTATTAGAGACCAGCAATCATCAACTTTGGCCTCAAGAACAAGTATTCTATGGAAAGAAGACAGACATTGCATCACTTGGCTTGATTCTCAGCCACCAAAATCAGTCGTATATGTTAGCTTTGGGAGCATAGTAATCTTCACCAATGACCAAATGCTTGAGTTTTGGCATGGCTTGGTTAATAGTGGGAAACCATTTTTGTGGGTGATAAGGCCAGACTCAATAATGGCAGAAAATGATGAGCCACGTAAAATATTGAAGGACCTTGAAAACAGGACAAAAGGAAAAGGGTTGATAGTGAGTTGGACGCCCCAAGAGGAAGTCTTGGCTCACTGGGCCATCGGTGGGTTCTTGACTCATAGCGGGTGGAACTCAACCTTGGAGAGTATATATGAAGGTGTGCCCATGATTTGTTGGCCAGCACTTGGAGACCAACAAGTTAACAGCAGGTTTGTGAGTGAAGTGTGGAAAATTGGCCTTGACATGAAAGATACATGTGATAGATTAACCATTGAGAACATGGTAAGGGATTTGATGGAGGAAAAAAGAGAAGAGATCATGAAATCAGTGAATAAAATTAAGAATCAAGCTCAACAAGCTGTCATGGAAGGTGGGGATTCTTTTTGCAACCTTGAGAAATTGATCCATGACATATGGTCAATGAGCCATCTTGCTCCAAAGGCAACGAATTATTAAAAGTTGTAACTTGTAAGTCATTAGTGTATTCATGTGAAAGCCTCCAATAAATTGTTCAACGGGCAATGTTCATTCTCTTATCAAGAAACTATATATTAATAATCAATTACTAATTAATAATTGGATTATTAGATTTCATGTTTAGGTATATATTCTTTCCTAGTTATCTTGCTTTGTTAGTGCTATGATTAAAGAAAAAAGGAATCAACGAGTCAAGTAATCAGTTTTCGAAAAGGAATCAAGTCTAATTTCTTAATATAAGGGAACCCTTTATAAATTAGGTAGTAATCAATTATGTCAACGATCTTATATTTTAATACTCAAGTTGATCCATAAAATAATGTCATGGAGCATGTTAAAAATGGAGAGTTTCTGAGTGAAATGGAGCATATGTTTAATTTGTATGATTAGTGTGAGAAATGGAGGCACAACCCAAAGTAGTTCACGTAGTTTGCTTCCCTTTCATTGGGTTAGGCCATGTCAAACCGATGCTCAAATTGGCAGAGCTTTTGAGTAAATCCAAATCCAGGATCGAAATCAGCTTCGTAACCATTCAAAGCAACTACGATCGCTTCCTTGTCTCCACCAATATTGAGGAATTCCAGCAAAGCCATCCCAATATTCACTTCCTCACCTTCGCCGACAGTTTACCGCCTCAGCTTTCACACACTATCCAGGGACGTCTCGACTCAATATCCTCGTTTAAGGCCAAAACCAAACCAGCTCTCCGTGAGTTACTTCTTTCCCTTAGGTTGCCTCCGACATGTATTGTTTCAGACACGATCATGTGTTCTGCTGCTTCTGAAGTTTCCAAGGAATTTCAGATTCCCCTGCTCTGTTTTCAAACAACGAGCGCTTGGGGCACGTGGATAGACTTTCATCTTTCCAAACTTCTTGAAGCAGGGGCAATTCCCATGCAAGGTTCGATGAAAACCCATAAATTTATGTTTCGACTTTTCTGTTGTTTAAGAATTAGGTAGATGTTAAACGAATTTTTAATTGTTTTCTTACAGATGAAGATTTGGACAAGCCAATCACTCAGATTCCAGATTTGGGGAATGTTATTCGATTCCGAGATTTACCAAGTTGTTGTAGAATTGCGAAAATTGACAAAAGAGCCATAGAATTTTCCATTGACGAATTCAACGCGGCGTCCCAAGCATCTGCTTTGATAATTAACACCTTCGACGAATTTGAAGCACCAATGATCTCTAAATTAAGCTCTTATTACTCCAAAATTTTCAGCATTGGTCCTTTGCACTGTCTTCTCGATACCCAAATCGATAACAGTTTTGTCTGGAAATCAGACAGCGACTGCTTGACATGGCTCGACACCCAACCATCACGGTCGGTCGTTTATGTTAGCTTCGGAAGTGTGACATTCCTCAAAGCCCATAAGTTGTTGGAAATTTGGCATGGTTTGGTTAACAGTGGGAAATCATTTCTATTGGTCATTCGACCCAACTCTATCATTGAAGAGGATGGTCTCAACAGTCCAAGTGAAATTTTAATGGAGATTGAAGAAAAGAGTAAAGGGAAAGGATTGATTGTGAGTTGGGCTCCTCAAGAAAAAGTTTTAGCCCATTCAGCCATTGGAGGGTTCCTAACCCATGGCGGATGGAACTCCATTTTGGAAAGTATTTATGCAGGAATTCCCATGATTTGTAGGCCTTTTCAATCGGACCAACTACTCAATAGTAGATGCGTAAGTGAGATATGGAGGATTGGTTTTGATATGAAGGATACATGTGATAGATCAATTGTAGAAAAAATGGTGAGAGATCTTTTTGGGGATAAGAGGGAAGATATAATGGAATCAATGAACAAAATTTCCAAGCAGGCTCGGCAGAGTGTTATGAAGGGTGGATCTTCATATTGCAACCTAGAAAAGTTGACTAATCATATAATCTCATTGGTTCCTTAATTTTCGTCTTATTAATCTTTTTTGTCTCTTGAATAAGGACATTTTGCCACTTGAAGAAGGTCGTTTAATTTGTATGATCAGTGTGAGAAATGGAGGTAAATTGTTAACTAAACTTCAAATCGTTACAATGGGACAAATGATCCTGAATTTTGAAAGTTCGGGATAAATCGTCTCGATTATAGTTTAATGAACAAAGTATCCTTAATCCCATAATTTAAGGGATAAAAAAAGACTAACAAGCCCTTAATTTCATCTTATTATATGGTTTAATGATCAATGTTAAATCGCATGTTTTGATAGCGGACAAGCTTGGTTTTAAATCATATGTCATGTTACAGCTATTACAAGAAAAAAAAACTATATTGCTTTTCTGATTATGTGTGATTGCTAGTGCTATGATTAAAATATGAAAGCCTTGAAAGTAGCTCCCCACCGCAAGAAGTAGAAAATGAACCTATAATAGTAGATGGTTCAATTAATATTGTTTCAAAATTCAGATCAAGGAGCAAAACTCAAGCTAAAATTTGATCAAAATGGAGCAACAAGAAGCTCAAGCAATACCCATGTAGTCTTCTTGCCTTTCCCTCTCCAAGGCCACATGAAACCTATGTTGAAGCTAGCAGAGCTTCTTAGCCATGCTAGTAATTTCCATGTCTCCTTCATAAACACTGAATATGTTCATCAACATTTGCTCCCTTCCATCGACATTCAGGCATTTTACCGACGATTTCCTAATTTTCATTTCTTGTCCATTTCTGATGGCCTACCTGTTTATCATCCTCGCTCCGGTAAACATGCCTTCGAGTTGTTGTCATCACTCAGGGCGGTGACTAAGCCGGAACTTTGTAAGTTGTTGGTTTCTCTCAGTCGTGAAACAGAGGAAATGAGGCGGCAGCCTCCCACGTGCATCATAGCCGATGGGATCATGTCTTGTTCTGCTATTGAAGCTGCAGAGGAATTTGGGATTCCTGTTTTTACTTTTCGAACATATAGTGCTTGCTGCACCTGGACTTGCTTCAACTTGTTGAACCTCATTGAAGAAGGCGAAGTTCCATTTCAAGGTTACTTGCTTAATAATTATATTATTTACCTAATTACCTAGCTACTTACATAACATAACATATAAGTTATAACTTTCTAGCCCTGTCTCAGCCAAGCACATGACCACATGCATTCCATAGTACAATTTTAATTCATTGATGTGATTATTAATTAGTTATAATAGAAATTCCATTTATGAATTTATATTACTTGACTTGATTTTAATGAGAAAAAAAAAAGGAGCATACATATAATTTCTATTGCCATATTAGCCTTGCTACCTCTTGAATATGGGTTTAAGGACACTTTGCCCCCTTAACTAAAATCGACACAATTTGTCCCATGAATTTCCCGAATTCAGTATAATTTTCCCCTTCGTTAGGAGTAAAATGTCTTGAATTTGGTAAGTTAGAGGTAAAATATCATGAATTTGAAAATTCAAGCAGCAAAACTTACTGATCTGAAGTTTAGGGGACAAAATGTCTTTAATGCAATAGTGTTTTTTTTTCTTACATAAAAAAAGTTTCCTGATAGGTATCATTAACCCTAGGGGAAAAAATGCTAATATGCCAATTTCTATTGGTGTCAAATTAATAACTCTTAAATGTCATTGCAATTTGCCAGGGAAAGACATGGACAAGCTAGTCACGTGTATTCCAGGTTTGGAGAATGTTGTTCGCCGTCGAGATCTCCATAGTGTCTGCAGGGTAAAGAGAGCTGACGACCCACCTTTGGAGTTTATTATCAGCCAGACCTCGGCTATGCGACTAGCATCTGCTCTAATACTCAACACCTTCGATGAACTTGAAAGACCCATTTTATCTCAACTAAGCTCTATTTTTCCCAAAATTTACACAATCGGTCCTTTGCATGGCCTCTCAAATAATATTTGTATCAACGACGATCCATCCTTTGCTTTAGCTTCAAGAAAAAGTATTATGTGGAAAGAAGACCGACATTGCATCACTTGGCTTGATTCTCAGCCATTAGAATCAGTTCTATTTGTTAGCTTTGGGAGTGTGGTAAGCCTCACCCATGACCAAATGCTTGAGTTTTGGCATGGCTTGGTTAATAGTGAAAAGCCATTTTTGTGGGTCATAAGGCCCAACTCAATAACGACAGAAAATGATGAGCGGGATGATATCTTGATGGACCTTGAAAATAGGGCAAAAGGAAAAGGGTTGATAGTGAGTTGGACGCCCCAAGAGGAAATTTTGGCCCACCCAGCCATCGGTGGGTTCTTAACTCATAGCGGCTGGAACTCAACTTTGGAGAGCATTTACGAAGGGGTTCCCATGATTTGTTGGCCACTAATAGCTGACCAACAAGTTAATAGTAGATGCGTGAGTGATGTATGGAGAATCGGCTTTGACATGAAAGATAGTTGTGAAAGATCAATTATTGAGAAAATGGTGAGAGATTTGATGGAAAGTACTAAGAGAGAAGAAGTTATGAAGACAATGGACAAATTTGCAAAGCTAGCGAAGGAGAGTGTGAAGGAAGGTGGATCTTCATATTGCAACTTCGAAAAGTTGATTAAAGACGTAAGGTCTTTGGTTTAATGACAATTTGGCCTATTGAACTTATACAATTACCAATTACATATCTAAACTTGTAAAGAAAAGAACAAATTAGTTTTTTTTGGATGAAAATTGAACGAAATTTTTTTGGAATTTCCATCCAAAAAATGCTAATTCTTGTCCAATTATTAATAGAATTTAATTTAACTAAATTCCACCTAAAAAGGCTAATTCCATTTTTTATAGATTCAATTGTGCAATTGCCAATTTTCGAAGTTCAATGGTTAATTTCTGCATTTCTTACAAGTTCAAGAACCAACCTAAGGTCTTCAAGGACTCCTTTAGCTCAACATGAATCTGAAATTTGACGTTGATATTTTATAACCCCATTGGCTCCTAAGTAATTTGCATATTATTTTATCTAATTAATCAACGCTTATTTTCCAATCGTCTTGTTGAATATGTTTCAAGACTTCAAGTTTTGATGACAAGCTTGGTTTGAATTATTTAATTGAATTAGATAAGATGTGATGTCATGTTAAGGTAATTAAAAATTACTCCACATATTGCTTTTTCTAATTATGTGTGCTAATGCTATGATTTAAAAAATGAAAAGCTTTGAAAGTAGCTCCTCGTCACAAGAAAAGTTAGAATAAACCTTGTATAATACTAATAGATGGTTCATTTTTCAAAGTTGAGCATTAACTCAAGCAAGAAAATCGATCACGATGGAGCCACAATAAGCTCAAAAAACAGTCCCCCACGTTGTCTTCTTGCCCTTCTCCCCTGCCCAAGGCCACATCCAATATTCCCTTCTTATAATTGATGAGTTTAGCTAATTTGCTCTCTAGGTAGGAAATGATTTTTGTATTTTAATTAGGGTAATTATTTGATATAACGGCGTTGTAAATTTCGGACTCCATAAGCGGGTTGTGAAGTTGACACATGTCCATTTTTTAAATTAATTAAGTTTTAATTAAATCAATCTAGTCCCTAGAGGACACACGTCACCTTTCAAAACCCGTATGTATAATCTGCTAAACTCCACTGACGATGTATCGTATATTTAGCCTTGTAATTATTGCTGACAAGTTATTTTGTTTGGTATTAAGAAACTTAGGTTCGATTGAGTCAAATAGTTGCTGCTATGAATTTTCTTTTCAAAGTGGTTGAGGATTTGAATTTAGAAATATCTTCTCAAAAAAATTCTCAAGCTATAAGGCATCTAATTGAGAACCGTGAACTAATTCACTATTTAGAAAAGACATTTATTCTCCATCTTATTGATTTTTTATTAAATATTCTTTTGGCAATCATTCCAGATCTTTTTTTTATATTAAATATTTATAACAAATAATGAAAAAAAAATCCTCCAAGAAGATATAGAAAGATATGTTGTGCGGGTTTTACTAATCTAGTAATAATTAATTTAAACTTGACGAATATTTTTTTGAGGGAATAAATTAACTTGACGAATATATTGATTGATATCTCAACATGTTACATATGTCTGAATTATTAATTGGATTAGATCAGATAAGTTATGGTACAACAATAATAAAATACCCCATATATTGCTTTTCTATATTATGCGTGGGTAATGCTATGATTAAAAAATAGAAGCCTTGCTAATGAGAGTTGGCACAAGTGGGTTATAGTTCGGATTCTTCAGGGGTTTGCCTTGCGAAGTTAGTATAAATCGTGCATAATAATGGATGGTTCGTTATTTCAAAGTTAAGATTTAGGCAAAAATCGATCAAAATGGAGCAACAAGAAGCTCAAGCAATACCCCATGTAGTCTTCTTGCCCTTCCCTCTCCAAGGCCACATGACACCCGTGCTGAAGCTAGCAGAGCTTCTTAGCCATGCTAGTAATTTCCATGTCTCCTTCATAAACACTGAATATGTTCATCAACATTTCATCCCCACTATCGACATCCAAGCATTTAACCATCGATTTCCTAATTTTCAGTTCTTTTCCATTTCTGATGGCCTACCCCTTGATCATCCACGCTCCGGTAAACATATTCACGAATTGTTCTCATCAGTCAGGGCGGTGACTAAGCTGGAATTTCATAAGTTGTTGGTTTCTCTCAGCCATGAAACAGAGGGGATGAGGCGGCAGCCTCCGACGTGCATCATAGCCGATGGGTTCATGTCTTGTTCTGCTATTGAAGCTGCAGAGGAATTCGGGATTCCTGTTTTCACTTTTCGAACATGTAGTGCTTGCTGCACCTGGACTTGCTTCAACTTGTTGAACCTCATTGAAGAAGGCGAAGTTCCATTTCAAGGTTACTTGCTATACTACTTAATAACTATATTTACCTAATTACTTAGTAATTACTTACCTAGATTTTTTTTTCTTTTTGAGGTGTAAGCTAGATGTTATTTACTCCCTCCATTTCACAATATGTGTTGCTTGAGCTCTATGCACATGGATTAAGGATGGATTAAAAGTTGATAAAATTCAAAGAAAAATTCACTTAAATGATAATATTATCCTTCAATTGATATTTTAAATCTTTTGTATAACATTCTCTTTCCATATAAAGAGGCGTACTAGGTGTTAATATGCATTTAATACTTTATTGAAATCCTAAAGCGACAGATATTGTGGAACAAAAAAATTTGGCAAAGAGACATTGGAATGAAGGGAGTACATAACATATAATTTAAGACTTTTTTGGTATAAATTATTAAATTTTGAGCAATACATAACTTTTATGCTTAGTCTTTTTGCCTTCTAAACCGTGAGACTAGGACACGTTACTCCTTAAATTATAATCGAAACAATTTGTTCCCTGAACTTTCAAAATTAAAGAAAATTTATACTATGTCGGGGGTAAATTGTCCTAAATTTTAAAAGTTCAAGAGGCTAATTGTCTTGAATTTAGACATTTTAGGGACAAGTTATCGCAATTTGAAATTTAGGGGCCAACATATCATTGACATGATAGTTTAGGAGACAAAAAAACCAATAAACCCAACTTTTATTTGTATCTAATTAATAACTCTTGAATGCCATTGCCAGAGAAAGACATGGACAATCTAGTCAAGTCCATACCGGGATTGGAGAATGTTCTCCGCCGTCGAGATCTCCACAGTGTCTGCAGGGTAAAGAGAGCCAACGACCCATTTCTAGAATTTATTATCAGCCAGAGCTCGGCAATGCGACGAGCATCTGCTTTAATACTCAACACTTTCGATGAACTTGAAACACCCATGTTATCTCAACTCAGCTCTATTTTCCCCAAAATTTACACTATCGGTCCTTTGCATGCCCTCTCAAATAATATTTGTATCAACGACGATCCATCATTTGCTTTAGCTTCAAGAAAAAGTATTATGTGGAAGGAAGATAGAAATTGCATCACTTGGCTTGATTCTCAACCACCAAAATCAGTCATATATGTTAGCTTTGGGAGCATAGCACAATTCACCCATGACCAAATGCTCGAGTTTTGGCATGGCTTGGTTGACAGCGGGAAGCCATTTTTGTGGGTCATAAGGCCCAACTCAATTACTACAGAAAATGATGAGCCGGGTGATATCAGCTTGATGGACCTTGAAAACAGGACGAAAGGAAAAGGGTTAATAGTGAATTGGACGCCCCAAGAGGAAGTTTTGGCCCACCCAGCCATCGGTGGATTCTTGACTCATAGCGGCTGGAACTCAACTTTGGAAAGCATATACGAAGGAGTTCCCATGATTTGTTGGCCACTAATAGCTGACCAACAAGTTAACAGCAGATGCGTGAGTGATGTGTGGAAAATCGGTTTTGACATGAAAGATAGTTGTGAAAGAACAATTATTGAGAAAATGGTAAGAGATTTGATGGAAAGTAAGAGGGAAGAAGTTATGAAGACAATGGACAAAATTGCAAAGCTAGCCAGGGAAAGTGTTAAGGAAGGTGGATCTTCTTATTGCAACCTTGAAAAGTTGATTAAAGACATAAGGTCTTTGATTTTTTGATTTAACAGACAATTTGGCCCCAAAACTTGTAAGAAATGGACAAATTAACTATTGAACTTTCAGAGTTGACAATTACACACTTGAACTTGTAAAAAACAAGAACAAATTAACCCTTTTTAGATGAAAATTGGTTTGTTGAGGACCTTATGAAGTGAGGTCCGGTTTAGAGCTATCAAGTGACGATGAGAGCTCTGTCTAGGGTTTTTGCTAAGTGTGAAGAGAAAATATATCTGGTTTAGGGTTTAAGAGCTCTATATATAGAGTGTCCTTTCAAGACACGTGGCAACCTGATCCTCAGCTATTTATATGAGCCAAGCGCTTGGAGTGACATGCTTCTTTATAGTTTTGGCCTAATGAGCCTTACAGGCCCTTTTGCCTAGTCCAAGGCATTGTTGGACTAATCTCAACATGGTTAAAATCCTTTGACATTGGATAGAAATTGAATGAAATTTATTGGAATTTCCGTTCAAAAAAGGGCTAATTCATGTCCAATTGTTAATGAAATTTTACCAATTTCCATTCAAAAGGATTAATTTGTCTATTTTTTACAAATCCAGATATGTAATTGGCAATTTTCGAAGTTAATGGTTAATTTGTCCATTTCTTACAAGTTTTGTCCATTTCTTACAAGTTCAAGGATCGAATTTGTCTATATATTAAACCTAAGGTCTTTAAGGACTACTTTAGCTCACCATGAATCTGAAATTTGACTTAAATCAAATGGATATAATATTTTATAACCTCATTGGCTCCTAATTAATTTGCATATTATTTTATTTAATCAACGCTTATTTTCCAATTGTTGAATATGTTTCAAGTTTTGATGAGGACAAGTTTGGTTTGAATTATTAATTTGATTAGATTAGATAAGATGTGATGTCATGTTAAGGTAATTAATAATTACTCCATATATTGCTTTTCTAATTATGTGTGCTAATGCTATGATTTAAAAAATCAAAAGCTTTGAAAATAGCTCCTCGCCACAAAGAAAGGTTAGAATGAACCTTGTGTATAATAATAGATGCTTCATTATATATTCTTTCAAAGTTGAGCATAACTTATGCAAGAAAATCGATCAAAATGGAGCAACAAGAAGCTCAAAAAACAATTCCCCACGTTGTCTTCTTGCCCTTCCCTGCCCAAGGCCACATTAAACCCATGTTGAAACTAGCAGAGCTTCTTAGTTATGCTAATATTCAAGTCACTTTCATAAACACTGAACATGTTCATCAACATTTCATCCCCTCCATCGACATCCAGGCATTTTACCGCCGATGTCCTAATTTTCAGTTCTTGTCCATTTCTGATGGCCTACCCCTTGATCATCCACGCTCTGGCAAACATTTCGTCGATTTGTTCTCATCAGTCAGGGCTGTGACCAAGCCGGAACTTTGTCAGCTGTTGGTTTCTCTCAGCCGTGAAGGGAGGCTGCAGCCTCCGACGTGCATCATAGCTGATGGGATCATGTCTTGTTCTGCTATTGAAGTTGCAGAGGAATTTGGAGTTCCTGTTTTCACTTTCCGAACATTTAGTGCTTCCTCCACATGGACTTACTTCCATTTATTGGACCTCATTGAAGCAGGGGAAGTTCCATTTCAAGGTTAGTAGCCACTTTTTTTTTAATAACTGTATTTACCCTAGTTCTCATTAGGGATGCAACCGGGTAGGGTACCCGCGAATTTTGAGGTACCCGTACTCTAACCCTATTATTTTCTAGAGTACCCGAACCCTATAACTACCCGGTTATTTTTTAAAATCACTACCCGTACCCTATCCGTATAAAATATCAACTACCCGTTAACTACCCTAACCCGATAAAAAACCCGAATCTTTTTTTACTTTATAATTAAATAATAATAAATAGATTAAAATTAAATGAATAAATTAAAATTAACTTGTATAATTGTAAAACAAAGTTAAAAATTATATTTTTAACAATAAACAAATTTTAATTAGATTAATTAGGAGTAATTTTTAAGTAAAAATATAATATTAAAATAATTAATTAGTAACCGGGTTCGGGTAGTGGGTACCCTAGGGTCACTACCCGTACCCTACCCGAACCCGTCACGGGTACTAAAATCACTACCCGTACCCTACCCTAACCCTATTATACAATACCCTAACCCTACTTAATCGGGTCGGGTAGTGACGGGTACCCTATTATCTACTACCCACTTGCATCCCTAGTTCTCATCCAATTTAAAACATGACTTGGTACAAACTTTGATTAGTTATTGTGAATTTCTTTTGCTTTCATAATTAGCCCCAAGCTATATACCCAAAAAAAAATAATTAGCCCCAAGCTATCTTACCATCTCTGCCGAGCTACCAACCAAAAAAATTAGATAAACCCCATTTTTTTACTTCATTTATATGTTTTTTTTTTCGAATTTAATTAATTTGACCAAATTAATTTCAAAAGTTGCAAGCATTAAACTTTACCAACAGGTGGTTGGTTCAAGTGTTTCAACACTGCTTTCTTTTAAACAAAATTTAGGGTTTCAACACTACTTCCTACGCATGAATTCTCCTAATGGACCGTTTGGGCTCGAGTAAGGTTAAGTACTTGTAAATATTTAAAAAAAAAAAAAACTTTGCATGACCATAAGCAAACTTTCGACTAGGACAAAATTTCATAGTAGAATTCATGATCATCATTAAACAATTTCATATATAAGCTATATCTTTGAGTGTCATTGCAGAGAAAGATATGGACATACTAGTAAATTGCATTCCGGGATTGGAGAATGTTCTTCGTCGTCGAGATCTCCCTGCTATTTGCAGGATGGAGAGAGCCGACCACCCATTATTGGAATTCTTTATAAGTGAGGCCTCAGCCATGAGACGAGCATCTGGTTTAATTTTGAACACCTTCGATGAACTTGAAAAGCCCATTTTATCTCAACTCAGCTCTATTTTTTCCAAAATTTACACTGTCGGTCCATTGTGTGGCCTCTCAAATGTCCGTATCAAGGACCACCCATCATCGACTTTGGCATCAGGAACAAGTATTCAATGGAAAGAAGATACAAATTGCATAACTTGGCTTGATTCTCAGCCACCAAAATCAGTCATATATGTTAGCTTTGGGAGCATAGTAGACTTCAGCCATGACCAAATGCTTGAGTTTTGGCATGGCTTGGTCAACAGTGGGAACCCATTTTTGTGGGTCATAAGGCCCGACTCAATTACAGCAGAAAATGATGAGCCATGTAAAATTTGGAAGGACCTTAAAAACAGGACAAAAGGAAAAGGGTTAATTGTGAATTGGACGCCCCAAGAGGAAGTCTTGGCTCACCCGGCCATTGGTGGATTCTTGACTCATAGCGGCTGGAACTCAATCTTGGAGAGCATATACGAAGGAGTTCCCATGATTTGTTGGCCGGTAATAGCAGAGCAACAAGTTAACAGCAGATGCGTAAGTGATGTATGGAGAATTGGGTTTGACATGAAAGATAGTTGTGAAAGATCAATTATTGAGAAAATGGTGAGAGATTTGATGGCAATTAAGAGGGAAGAAGTTATGAAGACAATGGACACAATTGCAAAGCTAGCCAATGAAAGTGTGAAACAAGGCGGATCTTCTTATTGCAATTTGGATAAATTGATTGAAGACATAAGGTCGAACCATAAATCTGAAAATTAACTTTTTTTTTGTTTGAAATAAAATTACAACTCCAAAGGGTACTTACTTATGTATATAGAAAAACAAATAAACATGGGAATTGGATACAATCAAATCACTCCATGACTTATTTTTCTTACAAACTTTTTCCACACACGAAAACAGAACAAGAAAAATAGAACCAAATTGATAACCAAGCATTACGATTAATCTAGTTGCTGATTTCGATGGATTTGACTTCAGGCTTCTTCTCTAATCTAGTTGCTGATTTCGATGGATTTGACTTCAGGCTTCTTCTCTTCCATCTTTGGAATCGTGATAGTCAAAACCCCATTCTCCATTGCTGCTTTCACTTCATCAGCCTTGGCATTTTCTGGTAACCTGAATCTCCTAAGGAACTTTCCATGGCCTCTCTCCACGCGATGCCACTTCTCATTTTTGTCCTCTTTCTCAACACTTCTTTCTCCACTTAACTGAAGAACCCTTCCTTCCTCGAGCTCAACTTTCACTTCCTCTTTCTTCAGCCCCGGTAGATCGGCCTTGATTATATGAGCCTCAGGGGTTTCTTTCCAATCGATTTGGGCATTGGTAAATGATGATATTTCATTGTTTGAACTAATGGGTGCCCATATATCTGAAGAGAATGGGTCGAACACACTCCTGTTGCCAAAAATGGATGGAATCAGAGACATTTTTCTTTCTTTTTAAAGTAAAGAAGTTGCAAGAAACAAGACTATGGATTGGGAAACAAACTTTGAACTCTCAAGGCTATTTTCTTCACTGATTGTGAAAAACAGGGGAGGATGGTGAATTTATATAGACTTGAGATTGAAATGTCTTGAAGTTTCGGGGCTTTTCTCTTTTGTTTATCTTTGAAAAAAAAACTTGATGATTGATTGATATCGGTGGATGGGTGGCTCGATGTTTCATGTTTCCTCTGAAACCTTCCACCAACTTCCATCTACAAGCTTCTACTATTTGCCTGGCAGCGTGGTAATGCCATTTATGTCTCCTTTTGGATTTGCCAAACAAGTTCATGTGCCTAGAAGAGAATGTTCTGGCTGAAGGGCCTAGGCCAGCTTGAAAACTATTTTGTGTGCTAATACACATGGGCTCAATAGCTCAACTATCTTGGATTTATTATTACATTGGCCCATTGGCTGCCTTTTGGTGATTTCAAACCCAAATTTTTCATGGGCTAAGTGGCATTCTCAGTTTCTCATACATCAATCTTAGGCCTCAATGTTCCTTTCTTTAGCCTCGTGGGCACGTATAGATCCTGATTGGATCTGGTGCATTATCGTTGGTACATGTACGCTCTTTCTTTTATTTTGGTACCCATCCAGTATTTAGAGTTTTGTTCTTATTAATTTGGATTCGATTCGTGTCATGTACCTGATTTTAGGGATGGAAATCCCCTGCCCCAAGTTTTGTGTCTCACTTCATGCCTCATTCACCAAATCATGCCACATGTCCCTTGTATTATACCTTGATTGTTTTTAAGTTTTAACAAGTAATATTTATACAAGAAAATAAAATAAGAAACCCACATAAACACCAGGTTTAGCCCCAAATTAACAATAAATAATTATATATAAGGGCTTGTCCTAAATTTTAATATGTTCCCCATAGAGTTTTAGAATGAAAATATAAAATTTAATTTAATTAGGCAAACAAGGAATAACATTAAAAAATGAAAAGTGATACGTGTCATTATTTGATGGATGGGGCACAAATGGGGCACCAAAATTGGGGCAGAGGATTTTCGTTCTGATTTTAGTGGGTGAATCTACCAACGGAACAGTTATGTAAGGTTTCGAATTTGTTTAAACTGACACCTGATTTTAGTGGGTGAATCTACCAACAAAACAACTATATATGCAAGATTTTGAATTTGTTTAAATTGGAATAAATCGCTTACTACTTGATCCAACTCTTTTATAGGTGCACAAGCTTAGCACTAGCAATATCTTTTTTCTAATCTGATGATGAAAACGACAAGTCTCTCACTTGCACAACAAACTCCAATTAAAGGTGGAGGTCACAAATCACATTTATTCGGATGCCATATATATTCGTTTATATCCCTTCCTTCATTGTTAATTTCTATATATCTGGTCATGCAGCATCAATCTACTATATCTTTTTGTGTATGTGTAAAGGGAATTCCTCTTTTAAGAATCCCACTATTACCATATAAGATTTTTCTACATTTAGAATCCCATTTCCCCCCTATAAATACTTGCTCCAATCCAAATATTTGTACCTCAAGACTTTCGTAGCAACCTAACTAGCTAGCTAGCATCAATTTCTTGCATTGTTAACTACAAAGAAAAGATGTCACTGATTCCAAGTCGTCGGTGGCCAATGTTCCACCAACAAGTTAGGGTCGATCCTTTCCAAGAATTTCAGTTCGGGAACGCTCTCGTTGCGCCTCGTCCTGCAGCTTTTTCCACCGAATCACCATTCGAGCTGACGAAGCTAGACTGGGAGGAGACGCCGACATCTCACGTGTTCAAAGCTGATCTTCCAGGGCTGAACAAGAACGAAGTGAAAGTGGAAGTGGTCGACGGCAGAATCCTCTGCATAAGCGGCGAGAAGTGCATGGAAAAGGAAGAGAAGAGCGACCATTGGCACCGCGTAGAGCGTAGAAGTGGCGCTTTCGTGAGGCGTTTTGGCTTGCCTGAGAACGCCAAGGTTGATAAGCTGACGGCTTGCTTTGAGAATGGAGTGCTCACTGTCACAATTCCTAAGGAATATGAGGCCATCAAACACCACCCTAGAAGAACCATTCAGATCCATGGCAATTACTAAGAATTTCACGAAGGAATATTGAGAGATTGAGACTTACATAGTTGAAACCATATATAATATATAGAGTCTTACCGATGATGATCTATAAATAAAGAAATATGATCACCGATATTATATTAATGAAATGTGATCATATATGCATGATCATTTATAAATAAAGACTTGCTGCAAGCTCCAAAACACTTTGAATTTTTAGTTTTCCACTCAATTGAACGACACTAATGTCATGTTTCGACCACAAACTTTGTAGTTTTTTTTTTTTTTTTTTTGCCAAAAGGGATCTCTTGGTGGCGTCATCGACCTCAGGGTCTCCCACTCATTCTTAAACCCCGGTGACTTCATGACAAGGGACACAACCTTGTGTTTACTCAGACTCGAATCCATAACCACGCTTGCAACGAACCTTACATTCGGCTTCCTACCACTAAACCACCCTGCAGGGGCAAAATTTGTAGTGTTTAAATGGGCTTAAACTCAAAGAATTAGAACCCATTTATGCTTAGGTTAACGCCATACCCATTTCTTCAATCTATTCATTTGTGGCTCGAGGTACAAACTATAGCATATTTTACATGTTTTTAGACCAAACATAAGATTAACTAAATTTAAGAAAAAGGGATCTTAGTCTTAGCTTAATAAAGACACAGAATAAAGCCTCTGCTTCAATCCTTTAGTGGCCTGTCATTAGCTTTTCTAAGCTTTTCCTTTTTTTGGTTCATGAATCATGCTTTTTCTAAGCTAATATAATTGAAACTGGCATTTTTTAAGTTAAACATTTTACTTAAAACAAATAATTAGTAATAAGCTTTTCCTGAACAAAACTTAAAATAAAGGAGAGAATAAAATCTCTGCAATGGCAGTCATTCTGTACGTGCAAACTTGGGAACTGCCAGTTTCAGGAAGATTGCTTCCAAATGAGTTTTGCAGGATTCTTTCAATCCAAACTCATCAAGAAAACAAAACCCAGATTAAAAAAATACTAATAAACAAAAATTAATCTTTATATATTTTGGCTTACTAGCCTCCTACTCTTCATCAGAAACAAAACAGAGTGGGAAACAGGGGAAACAGAGACATTAGTTTAATTGTTTAAAGACAGCCGTGAAAATGGTTCATGAGCTTGAGACAACATCGGCATGGAATACAACGTCGGGAGGACTCCACGTTCATCGGAATTCACTGTTGCACATGAGTTTCTATTGGGGTCACAAATCCCAAATCCTCTTCTCCGGTTGGCCAGGTTCAAACGCGGGCATGTATGCCTTGGCATTGATCTTCGTTTTTGTCTTGGCAATGATCGTTGAGTGGCTTTCTTACTGTAGCATAATCAAGCCCGGCGCCAACAAGGTCGCCGCCGGGTTCTTTCAGACGGGGATGCATACGGTGCGTGCAGGGCTGAGCTACATGGTGATGCTGGCTGTCATGTCGTTTAACGGCGGCGTTTTCCTTGCTGCTATTTTCGGACACGCAGTTGGGTTCTTGATTTTTGGCAGCCGGGCTTTCAAGAAGTCGGACAAGAAGCCTGACCTTCCTCCTAGGAAGTAGAAAAATGCTGAGATTGAATTTGACATTAAAGGGTGTTCTTTTTCTTCTTGTGTTTGCTATTGTTTAGTGCATGTTTTTTTGATCAAACATTGAGTTAACTATTATACACAAGTTTCTCATGGATTGTTATAGACAATTTGAATTGAATTGCTGAAAAATTAAGTTTCAAATTTCAATGTTAAGATGGAGGATTTTTTTAAAACAGTAACATTATGTTCATTAGGCTATGTTAGTTTCTTGTATTCCTTGATAATATTTTTTTTATATAAGACGCCGGCAATTCGAGTAAGCTCTCAGAACAACATCACCATTAGCGTCTTATTCTAACAACGGTAACAACTCCGGTAGAGGTTCCTCCATCACCAATAGACCATTCGAGCGGTTTTGGCCAAAATTTGTCAAAATGTTGGTACAACTATTACCTTTTGGATGAGTGAAGTTAAATTGATCATTTTTAGCCAACAAGTTTAATTTTAACCAAGGATTAGAATGTAAACAAAATATGTAGATCTTCTTCTTCAACTCTTCTTACTTGTGTCACTTCACTTGAAAGTACAACCATCTTCTTTGGTTCTTTTTTCTAATACAAAATCTTTTTCTGTTAAAAGTTTCATGGGCATTTGTCCATTAAGCATTGAACCCAAAACAAGGTAATTTAATGGGTCGATATGGAAATGCTTTTAGCCCAAAGGCTTATATGTTTTTTCCCCATAGAAGGGATTATTTTCCATTCTATTTTCTTGCTCAATTCTGTAGGAAAAAGGGTGGTTAGCAAAAGGAAGTAGCCTAATAGTATCTTTGAATTTAATTCTTTGTTTCATCGTTTTAATTGCCACTTAGTATTTTTCTTTCAAAAAAAAAAAAAAAACAACCAAAGATTTTACTAGTGATAACAAAGGCTTTGAACAGAGGATATCACTTTTTACCAAAAAAAACAGAGGATATCACTTGGCTAAATATCTTTGATATATGGGTATAAATCTTTGCAAATTTATTAAATTATTAAATGAAAGAAATGAATATCTCTTTTTTCATTTTAGGTAAACAATTAATGAAGATTTTTATCATAACGCTACAAAAACAAATCAAAGCTTACCAAAACAATCTTTACCTCAATAATTAAGAATATATTCGTGTTTTGATAAAAAAAAAGAATATATCCGTGTTAAATCAATTATTATTCTTTGAAGGTTCCTATTTAACCAAAAACATTCGATTCATACTCAAAAAGAATTCCTTACCATTATTTTATAAGATTAAGATTATCATAACTTCCATTTTAGCTGTCATCAAAACTTGCACGCAAATAAGTAATTCCTAAAGTGGGATCATTAGAACAATTAGATTATTTAACAATTTGAATAGTTTCTTTGTGTGATTCATAAGGGGGAAGTGATCATATGCTTTGTATGAAATATGAATGTATACATGAAATTTCATTGCTCTCAGAAAACACATTTTTGAGTACCATTATGAGACTTGTTTTGAAATGTTACTTAACTTGCAAGTTATGTTAATCGACATTACTTGTAAGGAGATTTCTCCACTATAAATAGAGGTCACTTCACTCTCATTCCTACCATAATCTCATTTACATAACTCTCTACAAAAAAGTTCTCCTAGACTATTATCATATTTCTCTACAAAAATGGCCTCATTTCAATCTAATTCTCCTCTGACTCTCCTTCTAATCTTCCTTTTTGTCATTATCATCTCCATCCATCATTCCCATGGAGACGAAGACGAATCGGAGGAGCCATTGCGCGGTACAGAACTGGCTAAATTGATTTGCAACAACACATCCTACAACAAATTTTGTGTTGATACATTGACACCAGTTAGCCCCGACGCAAGGGCAAGTGACATTGCGGATTCCGCCTTACGTCTTGCACAAGTCGCAGCAAATGATGCCAGAACGATCATAGCTAATCTGCTAACGGACCGTTCTAGTCCGATTCAGCAACAAGAGCGCCATATTCTTCAAGGATGTCAGCTTGACAACAACTTGGCGACCGCGAACCTTACTGCGGCTAGCAATGATTTGAATTCGGATACCATTGATAGCATGATTGATGATTTGAATAGTGCTGCAAATGTCACTAAAAGTTGCCAAGATATCATAAAAAAAACCCGGTTTTCAGCAATGTTGTCAGATAAAAATATGGATGTGATTAGGCTTTGTGACATTTGTGTCGTCTGCACCCAATTCTTTGATCCTGATGATCTTTAATTAAAAACCAAAAACCTTGCTTCAGCTCTCTCTTTTTTTTTTTCCTGCTTTGGGTATTTGTTAGGATTGGATTTTTTTTTTGGCCAGACTTTGTTAGGACTGTTGAGTGAAGTGTCTTTTGAGTTGTTTGTTTCAATTTGCAATAGATGAAAGAT
>AWUE01015450.1:0-11960 GCA_001974825.2 Corchorus olitorius
ATAGATGAAAGATATCTTGCCTTGTATTAATCAATAGGATGGTCCGAGTCCTAGAGTAATTTTTAGAAGGAGAAGATTGTTTTCGATTTATTGTACGTTCCAATCTATTATTGTAGTATTTTCTTTTGCATAAATGACAGATTACATTCCCTTCTTTTCAAAAAGAAAAATTGTCCTTGATTTTGTTAGATATATAAATCAGATCTGTTCAAATTACTATTGACCAAATATATATGCAATCCGCAATCGTATTTGACTATTTGGTATGTAATTTTTCTTGGTTTATTGTTCAAAAAGGTCCCTAAATTTACATAAAACGACCAAATAAGCTCATGAACTCTAATTGCAGCCAAATAAGCCCCTGAATTTTTAAAAAATGCCAAATAAGTCCTTTTCAGACGGCTAAATGTTGAAATAAGGACTAAATGTTTCAAGCTTTTCTCAAATAAGGATCAAAATATACAATTTCAACAAATTAGAATACATATTTCAATCTAGTCCCTAGAGAACACATGTCACCCTTCAGGACCCGCTTGTGTAGTCTGTTAAACTCCACTAAAAAAAAATAAAAAACAAATAAAAAACAACAAGAGGAAGAGTCAAAAAGAGAAAGTTTCTCTTTGGAAGCATATAATCGAAATCCACCACGTGCGTAATAAATAAATGCCCTTCAGATAAAGAGTGATGGTCCTATGGATTCGAGTCCGTGGGAGTTACCATGCAATCGAGGCTAAATCACACGTATGATCATATATTCATGTGAATTTTAAGTTTACCCATATAGTATTTTAAATGAATTTTAGTTTGGAATGTGGATTTTTTTTTAAAATTTTATATTTATTGAGGTAAAAGTTCAACATAAAGTTTCATACCGAATAAATTTTTCTTTTATTCGATTAAGAACATTAATAATTAAGATACGATTTGAACATGGAGTTTAACTCTAAATAAATTTTTTATTTATTTTATGGGTAGATATGGACTTCTAAACATTGGGTAAACTTAAAATTCACGTGAATATATAATCATACGTGTGATTTAGCCTCGATTGCATGGTAACTCCCACGAACTCGAATCCATAGAACCATCACTCTCATATAAATAGTACCGTATTTATTTACACACCGCCGGAATCATTACCCAATTACTCAATACAGCCTAGTCGCGTAGTACTTATTTACACACCGCCAGAATCATTACCCAATTACCGTATTTATTTTACTTACTATTCACCTACCGCCGGCTGATTACTCGTTCCATGCACTCCTAACCCATTCTATCCACGTGTAAATCATAAATCCCTGGGTCTCACTTTTTCCGAATGTTACAGTCTCCAAAATTCTTTTCTCTCTCTAGAAAAGTTGCCAACTATTGAGTATTGAAGCACCTGAAAATCTTTCCTTATTCTCATTTTGGCTTCTTGATGGTAATGCGGGTTTTGATAAGGTTTGAGCGCGTTCATTGATGCGATTTTGGTATTTTTTGACCGATCGATCGATCGTGAAGTTAGATCATCGGCGGCGGCGCCTGGATTCTTCGTTAGGGAGCGTAGATGTCAGGGCCACTCGATCGATTCGCCAGGCCTTGTGAGTTTCTTTCTTTTATTTCTTCAACTTGTTTCACTGATCTTAGGGTTTAACTGTAGCTTCAGTTTGGTTGCTTTGAGAATTTTGGTAATCCAAGCAAATGATAGCGAAAAGCCAAAACTAAACTAGATTTAGCAAAAGAAGAAAGGAATTCGATTCTTGTCTAGGTTTTTGACCTAACATTAGAAAACTTAAACATTATTTTCATTTTCATATTCATTAATTTTCTGCATTATCGTGAGTTCTTATCTTGATTTTTTTTCGCCATTGTTTGTGATTTTTTTAGTTTTAGGGTTTCTGAAGGAATTTTTGAAATATATACAAAAATGAATAAAATCTTTGAAGGATCTATACAATTTCTTGTTCTAATTGTAATTCTTTGGTATAATGAGGCAGGTTTTGAGGGGTTTTCAGGTAGTGATGAGAGGAGAGAAAGAAAGTCTGATTTTGAGAACTCAGAGGATGAAAGGCGCATAAGAATTGGTTCCTTGAAAAAGAAAGCAATAAATGCATCAACTAGATTTAAGCATTCTCTTAAAAAGAAGAGTAGCAGAAGGAAAAGTGATGGCCGTGTCAGCTCTGTATCCATTGAGGATGTTCGTGACGTTGAGGAGCTGCAGGCTGTTGATCAGTTTCGACAAGCTTTGATAATGGAAGAACTGCTTCCAGAAAGACATGATGACTATCACATGATGTTGAGGTTCTTGAAAGCAAGGAAGTTTGATATAGATAAGGCTAAGCACATGTGGGCAGATATGCTCCAGTGGAGAAAGGAGTTTGGTGCTGACACCATTGTGGAGGTACTTATTGTCAATAATTTTCTTGAAATATTATATTAACCTTATTGTCAATAATTTTCTTGAAATATTATATTGGTTAAAATCCATGTTTTTCATTGCATTTATCCACTATTTTTCAGGATTTTGAGTTTATGGAGTTAAATGAGGTTTTGAAGTATTACCCTCATGGTCATCATGGTGTTGATAAGGGGGGAAGACCTGTTTATATTGAAAGATTGGGAAAAGTTGATCCCAACAGACTCATGCAAGTAACAACTATGGATCGGTATGTAAAATACCATGTCTAGGAGTTTGAGAAGGCCTTCAGAGTGAAGTTTCCTGCATGCACTATCGCCGCAAAGAGGCATATTGACTCGAGCACAACAATTTTAGATGTTCATGGCTTGGTATGTTTCTTGTATTTACTTGTTGCCATTGTTAATACCTGATATAATTTGGCTTCTATGTACTAACTAACTTTTGACTTATTCTTTTGGTCTATCAGGGCTTTAAGAATTTTACCAAGTCTGCAAGGGACCTCATTATGCGACTGCAAAAGATTGATGGTGACAATTACCCTGAGGTCTGCCATCTCAATATGCTTGCCTGATGGATTATGAAATCATGTTTTGTTATTTATTTATTTTCTATTGAGCTGAAATTATATGTTGTTGCCTATTAATTTTGCAGACTCTTCATCAAATGTTTATCATCAATGCTGGACCTGGCTTTAGGCTGCTATGGAACACTGTAAAGACATTTCCAGATCCCAAAACCACTTCCAAGATTCATGTATGTTTGTACTTTGCTTCAATTATTTTGATATTGACTGTTGCTTCTTTTGGCCTTTCACTTCTCATACCATTTGGTGTTTGGGATTTATAATTATATGTATATATTGTGGAATGACTTCAGGTTCTTGGAAATAAGTACCAAAGCAAATTGCTTGAGATAATTGATGCCAGGTAAATGGGCTTGGAACTTTCATGACATGATTCATTGCTATCTTTATCTCTACACTATTCTGTTGTTAAAACAGTATTCACAATATATTCCCTCCAGTACCATCATCTCTCAGTTTTTATTTCTTAAAAGATGTTTTTTAGTCTGTTTGCCTAACTTTACCTTGATAGTATAATTGTAGGAAAGAGTGAAATTGCTAGCATTACATAGCTGATTGATCTCATTTGTTGTATTGTAAACTCTTATCTTTGTTCTGGATTGTGGTTCAGTTAGTTCTTATGTACATATTTTTGTTTGGTTTCAGAAACTCCCATGACTTTCCAGTCCATTGTGTCTTCTTGAAATAGCAATTTCGGTAATCAAATCCTCAAAATTTCCTTCTCTTCCAAATTTTGGCACTTTTTATGGAGGATTGATCTGATATTGATGTTGTTCTTTATTTGCCTGCTAGAATCCTAATTTAATATTTGAATTAACATTATAGTTTAAATTTAAAATGTAGAAGCTAACATTATGAACATATAGAAAATAAATTAAATCCACTACTTCATAATGTGTTTGTTTCATTTGTTTACTGAAATTATTTAATTGAAGTTAATGTTTTTAGTTATATTTTATGGCATTTGAGTTATTTTATTCTGTTTAAATTGTATATATAACCCTGATGAAATGCACAAGATGTTAGCAGATGAATTGACTCGACATGAAATTTGCCGTTGCAGGACTTCTATCAATTTCATGTTTGTAATTTTAATTTTAATAGCCTTTAGCCAAGGATAGCAATATGCTTATCTTGTTGCTGTTTTGTCTTATTCAAGATTGCTATCCTTGTTATATCATTTTTGGATGTTGATGTGAGCTGATATGTTTGAAATTTTAATTACCTTTCATTTTGTTAACCTTCTCTGATAAACTGATCTGCAATGTTCAGGAGTGAAAGTGACCTGTTTTCTTAACCTCTGCCACCTGATCCTGGAAACTTGGTTATCTTTGAGGATCTGCAATTGAAATAGGTCGTAGTTGTGTTCTGCTTCAAGATTGTTATAGAGCTAAGGAGGTATGTGTCTTATTGATTTCATCTTATAGATATTGTGTCTCATCTCAGTTGTGTTTAAAACTTTTATGATTACTTCTGCAGCTATTTGCAGATTTGGAATTGGTTTGGTTACTGCAACAACAGATGTGTGCAGATATTGCATCATTAGTTTGCATTTCTTCAGATTCATTAGCTATGTCTATCCTTTCACAGAGACACACCCCGAGAAGTTTGACAAGCACATGTTCCATGACATGTACATGAAGGTTAAGGCCTTAAGGGTAATTTGTTCAAGAACAAGTGTGCCTGTCTTGATGGAAAGCATCCACAAGTTCAAAGCTGAGAAGGCAAGAGAGGTGACACTTTCTGTTCAGTTTGAGGCAAGCAAGCCAGAAGGGAGGAACACCTTGCTCAAGTAATATATCTCGATTAATATATTGGTAATGTAATGGAAAAATTAATCTTCAGTGTTGTCTGAAGTTCCATGTCGTAGTCCTTTGCCTTTTGCCTTTTGCCTTTCCTGTATTCAATATATATGCAAGTGGTTTGCCAAAATTATTTTTAGAAGAAAGTATGGTGATTTGAACATGGCCAGCTTTTACACACCAAACTCAATGCTTTGTTAAGATATTGATCTGGTTCCTTAGTTTCTTGGAATATTTGTTTTTCTTTTGGTTGGAAGCATTGCATTGTTTATTTTCCCTTTTAGATAATTTTGGGAACTAGTAATGGATTATTTATTCTTTTAATATGAAGGTGTATGTTCATGACTCGTGTATTGGGTTGTTTGAATGGCTTGTTTGTTCGTTTAAGGTGTTGGTGATCGTATGATTCGAGTACTTGTTTTCTGATTTTTGTTTTGGTATTCATAATTTTCTTAGAGATGGGTGGTGAAGCTAAGCCCGAGTCACTCTTGAAGGAGGAAAAGAGGAATGAGGAGTGGGAGCTGGCCAAAAAGCAGGAGCTCGAAGCTGCAAAGAAGAATACTGAGAACTGGAAGGTGATTTATAATAGAGCTAAGCAATATGCAAAGGAGTATGAGGCACATGTGTGTATATATGTACAGTTGTACTATTTTTCTGCTACATTTTTCATCAGTTTCAATATTGTGGATTCTGAATTATTCTTTTTCTTCAGGAGAAGGAGCTCATTCAATTACAGCATGAAGCAAAGTTGAATGGAGGATTTTATATTGACCCTAGAGCTTAGCTTTTGTTTATTATTCGGTTCTGTGGGTATGTGACATTTATGACATTATGTCATTATCATTAATGCTAATAAGCTGGCCCTAATGTTGCAACTTTGTTGTTTTCAGTATCAATGGCATGCATCCTAGGACAAGGAAAATCTTGCAGCTTTTGCGTCTGAGACAGGTAGCTTATCAGATCCTTTACAATTAGAATGGGCTAAAAATAGTTTCATTTTCCGTTTCCTTTCTCCCCCCCTTTTTTTTCCCGCTTGGTGTCAAAGTGTTTCCTTTGATAAGGTAATTTGGTGGAACCTTTATTTTCATATAGTGTATCAATTTTGGCAATCAATTATTCTGTGTTAAGAGATTTCACATAAAAATTAAATGCGTAGTGTTATTTCACCGTCTTTTGAGTGATCATTGTTATATGTACCAAAAACCCTGATTAATTTGATGATATGGCACCGTTCAGCAGTTCCTTCTATTTCAGCGTTTTGATATGTACTTGAAGTATCTTGAAAAACCCATTATTAGGTGTTTGTTTTAAGATCTTATGGAGCTTCACATTTCATGCAGATTTTCAATGGAGTTTTTCTAAAGGTGAACAAGGCAACAATGAATATGCTTCATCGGGTTGAACCATATGTTACTTATGGGTATGTTTCACTCTCTTGCTTCTCCCTCTTTCCTAAGGGACCTCTTGTTGTGTTGATGTTTGTATTATTTGTGTCATTTCTTAATTGTTAGTGATGCATGTTATTAGGTATCCAAATCTGAAGAGTGTGAGAGAGCTGATCTACAAGAGAGGATATGGGAAGTTAAACAAGCAGAGAATTGCTTTGACTGACAATTCAATTGTTGAGAAGGTCTGTACTATATTACTTTGTTTTCGTGCTTAACATAAGTAGGGTGCTCCACCACCATGCTTATTACTATGCAGGTTACTTTGGTTAATTAGTAGTAGTCTAATTTTGAATCTGAGTCGTTATATTTGGTACTATATTAACTTGCAATTTGCCCTTTCAGAGATGTGGTCCTCCACCAACATGCCACATTTGAGAATACCAGGGCTAAATGCACCCATCCCTTGTGGAGCTGGGTTTGGGTATTATCCTGGTGGCTGGGGCAAATCTCCTGTAGCTGCTAGAAGTTGTCTGTATTTGTTTGTTCTAGTAAGCTTGAAGGTAATCTTTAGATGAGATGACTTTTCAATTTATCTCTTTCCTGTCCTTCCTTCCCAATTTTAATAATATGCTTACTGAATACCTCTGAATCGTTGTTTTCTTTTGATGAGTTTGGTGAATATGCCCAAAACTTCTTTGCTGTTTATGTTCAATTTCGTAATATGCCCAAGCTTTTAGTTTTTAAAAGAAAGATACTGATTGAATAAGGTTAAGGTTTCAATGTTTACTATGTTACACACCCATATATGCGTGATATCATTGTGCAGACCTGGAAAATGGAATCTTACACAGTTTGAATTTAGTGCAGGGTAAAGCTTTGCTTCAAACCACTGGAAACTTGGAGCACTTAGTAATTTTGGAGCCAAAGCTCTCTTTGATCTCCTTCAAGCATTTGGCAATCATGGAGCCTAAGCTTTCTGTGATCCCCCTCACGTTTTCACTGAGCAGATCGTCCTAAGCATCCCCAACAGCTCTCAAATCAGAACATTGCAGCAGCATAATCTGTTTTTTTTTTGCCTGTAAAAACAGAATTTTTCTTATTTAAATTATTATGTGCTGGGTGCTCTGTGATTTTTCTTTTTTTTTGCCATGGATTTTGTTGACTGTTGTGAATCATGTTTGCCATTGCATAGATTTGATTGCTGTGATTTTCCTTTTCTTCTCTGGTGGTTTCTTGATAATGTTTTTTTCTCTTCTGCAGTTTTCTCCTCATTGGAGCTCAGCAGATTCATGCGGTAGCAAGGATTGCCTTAAGATTTGCTGGTTGCTGGTTTGATTTTCCTTTTTCTCCTCTGATGGTTTCTCGATAATGTTTTTTCAATGTTTTTTTCTCTTCTGCAGTTGTCTCCCCATTGGGGCTGAGCATATCCCTGTGGCAGTGGTGAGACATGTTACTTCGAATGGGGTTACATTAAGGGCCAATGTGAGTGAAGGCAAGTTCAATGTTGTTGGATGTGAGAATTAAGGCAAGTTCAATGTTGTTGGATGTGAGAATTAAGGCAAGTTCAATGTTTTTGGATGTGAGAATTAAGGCAAGTTCAATGTTTTTGGATGTGAGAATTAAGGCAAGTTCAATGTTTTTGGATGTGAGAATTAAGGCAAGTTCAATGTTTTTGGATGTGAGAATTAAGGCAAGTTCAATATTTTTGGATGTGAGAATTAAGGCAAGTTCAATGTTTTTGGATGTGAGAATTAAGGCAAGTTCAATGTCAATTGGGAAAGTTGGATGTGAGAATAAGGCAAGTTCAATGTCAATTGGGAATGTTGAAAGTGAATCAAGGCAAGTTCAATGTCAATTGGGAATGTTGAATGTGAATCAAGGAAAGTTCAATGTCAATTGGGAAATTCAATGTGAATGCGCCGCGTAACCTTATTTGAAGTGGCAAATGTCCAGCTTAATATGGGTAAGTGATCTTATGTAGTATTGCCTTTGGATTCTTGCTTTGCTGTCATGATCAACATGTTGATGTTTTAGTGCTATGAACTTGGAACAGGATATCCAAGGAGTTGCAAATGTGGGATTACTTGCGCTGGTCTCTTTTGCATGGTAAGCTTTGATTTTAAATACGTTTAGTTTAGTTTTGTTTCATCATTTTGTGACTTTATTTAGTTTTTAGTGCTTATAATATTAATTTATGTTATGTTTGTTATGAATTATGAATGCATGTTTTGCACCTTAGGTTAGTAATGGTCCTGATCCTCACTCATTCCCTTTAGAAGATGAGTGGGACATCTCCATTCCAATAAATCTGCCAAATTGTGTGTTGTTTGTGGTTGGATGGAGATGTAATATTATTGGTATTTTGAGATGCTCATGGTGTGGATTGTTTGTTTATATTATTATTATAGCCAATGGTTTGTTGTTTCCAAGGTAATTATATGGATATAATAGTGGTGCGGTGTTCCTATTTAGTATATTGTGTAATTTATTAGTCGATGTTATGTATTAGGAATTACTATTAAATCTGAAATTGGTTGTAATTTTAGTTTCCAAGCCTTGTAAAGGAATGTGTTTCGCACCACTATTGTAGAAATAAAGTTACCTTGGCATGAGCACTCAAAATACCAATAAAGAGAAGAGTCTCATGAGACTCTCCTTACATTACACATATGATATGGCTCTGCCTCTTATCATATGATGATAGGATTTAATGCATGTTTTGCCTATTTATGTGTTTGGTTGCTTACATATTCCCTTCTCCTTAATAGGACACGGTTTTCAAGTTATATATAATCATCTTGTTGAGCCAGTCGACTAATTATTTTTTAATCTGAAATCCGACTAATCGTTTTTTGAAGGGCCGATGGTTTGTAGACTAATCGTATTTTTTTTGTCATTTTACACTATCTCGAAACCAGTTTATGTTTTCTTTATCTTTTTTTGGCGACACATCTTTGTGGCTTATTTACAAAACTTTACCGGTTTCAAGCAACATTTTACTGGCTTTTGAGGCGCGTTCCTTGCAACGTCTTTAACAGTTTAGTATAAAACTCAATTGCTTTAACAAGGGTTTCGTTTTGGCCAAAAAAAAGAGGGTTTTGTATGTAACATAAATTTTGACTCTTTGCAAAATCACATAAGTAAAATTGAAATTATTTGCTAATAATGTAGCCAAAAAATGAAATTATTTGCTAAATATTGGATTTAAGTATTTGTTTTAAACCTTTCAATTTTTTTGGTGTTGGATTATAGACTTTTTATAAGTATCGTGGCCAAAAATTGTGAAAAATTTAAGCTGAAATCATATAACTGTTTTAGTCTAAAGATGCATTCCGGGGCCAAGCTCAGTTTTGCATGATTTTTGACGCTAAGACTATGAAATAATCTATATTCATCTAATCAAATTTTAGCCACATTGGATTTAATGATTTGTTTTTACGAGTTCTATATTATATTTCGATTAAATTAAAAATTAAATCGGAAAAAAAAAAGAAAAACGATATTAGAAGCGCGAAAATCTTTCAATATTTTTGTCGTTGAATTATATGCTTTTTATGCGTATTGTGGCCAAAAATTGAGGAAGAACTTTCAATTGAGTTCAATTTTGGCTAAAAACGCGTTTTTCGCCACCGACTCAGTTTTACATGATTTTTTACGCCAATAGTTATTAAAATAACTACATTCATCTAATCGAATCTTAGGCATATTGGTTTTAAGAAATTGTTTTTATGAGCATCCGAAATTGGTTTCAATTTATTTAGAAATTGATTCAGAAAAAATAGGAAAAACGATATTAGAAGCATGAAAAGCCGTACCATTTTTTTGGCGATAAATTATATATTTTTATGAGTATTGTGGCCAAAAATTGAGGAAAAATCATTCGGGTCAACTTTTGTAAAATTTTAACCGAAATCGTGTATTAACTATATTGAGATATCTATATTCATCTAACCAAATTTTAGCCATATTGGATTAAAAGATTTGTTTTTACGAGCAACTGAATTATGGTTCGATTTAATTTGAAAATTAATTCGGAAAAGAATAGGAAAAACGATATTAGCAGCGTCAAAAGCCCTTCAATCTTGTTGGTGATGAATTACATACTTTTCATGAGTATTGTTACCAAAAATTGAGGGAAAAACTTCAGTTCAATTTTTGCAAAATTTAAGCAGAAATCGTGTACTAACCATCACACTTTTTTGGCTAAAAACGCGCTCCGGGGCCCTGGCTCAGTTCTGCATTATTTTTGGTGCCAAGACTCCTTGTAATATCTACATTCATCTAACCAAATCTCAGACATGTCAGATTTAAGGATTTATTTTTACGAGCATTAGAAAAAATATAAAAAATGATATTAGAAGTGTGAATAAGTTGTTCCATCTTTTTGGCGATGAATTATATATTTTTTTATTAGTATTGTAGCCAAAAATTAAGGAAAAATCATTCGAGTCAATTTTTGCAAAATTTAAGCGGAAATTGTGTACTAACCACCACAGTTTTTTCTCTAAAAACGCATTCCGAGGCCCCGACTTAGTTTTGAATGATTTTTGGCGCCAAGACTCCTTGTAGTATCTATATTCATCTAACCAAATCTCAAGCACATTGGATTTAAGAAATTGTCTTTACTAGCATCTGAATTATGTTTCAATTTAATTAGAAATCAATTTAGAAAAATGATATTAGAAGCGTGAAAAGTCGTTCCATTTTTTTTGGCGATGAATTCCTTTTTTTATGAGTATTGTTGCCAAAAATTGAGGGAAAATCATTCGGATCAATTTCTGCAAAAATTTAACCGAAATCATGTACTAACCATCACAGTTTTTGACTCAAAACGCGTTCTGGGGCCCCGGCTTAGTTTTGCATGATTTTTTGCTCCTACAGTAATTGAAATATCTATATTCATCTAATCGAATCTCAGACACATTGGATTTAAGGATTCGTTTTTACGAACATCAGAAAACGGTTTCAGTTTTATTAGAAATTAATTCATAAAATATAGGAAAAACGATATCACATGCATAAAAAGTCCTTCCATTTTTTTGGCGATGAATTATATATTTTTAAGAGAATTGTGGCAAAAAATTAAGGAAAAATCATTCGGGTCACTTTTTGGAAAATTGAGGAAAACCGAAATCATTGTTTTTAGCTAAAAATGCATTCCGAGGCCCGACTCAGTTTTGCATGATTTTTGGCACCAAGACTTATTCTAATATCTATATTCTTCAAACCAAATATCAGCCACATTAGATTTGAGGATTTGTTTTTACGAGTATCTGAATTATATTTCGATTTAATTAGAAATTAATTCGGAAAAAAAAGGAAAAACGATATTAGAAGCGTGAAAAACCCTTCAATCTTTTTGTGGATGAATTATATACATATTATGAGTATTGTGGCCAAAAATTGAGGGAGAAACTTTCGGTTCAATTTTTGCAAAATTTAACCCGAAATCGTGTACTACCATCATGGTTTTTGGTTAAAAACGCGTTTCGGGGCCCCGGCTCAGTTTTGCATGATTTTTGGCGCCTAGAGTAATTGAAATATCTATATTCATCTAGCCGAATCTCAAGAACATTGGATTTAAGGATTTGTTTTTACGAGCGTCAGAAAGCGGTTTCAATTTAATTAGAAATTAATTCAGAAAAAATAGAAAAATGAAATCAGAAGCATGAAAAGCCGTTCCATTTTTTTGGCGATGAATTATATATTTTTTTATGATTATTGTGGCCAAAAATAGAGGAAAAATTAATCGGGTCAACTTTTGTAAAATTTTAACCGAAATC
>AWUE01015452.1:0-43290 GCA_001974825.2 Corchorus olitorius
TCTCCATCCTTGTTCTCGAGTTAAATTCTCCCTCCTTAGTGTAAAGAGTGTACGTTCAGACTCAGGATTGAATTCCAAGCTTTTTAGTACCACTACTCCTTGTAATTTGGCATACAACTCCTAGAAAAAACTTAAACGAAAAAATTCAACAATTTAAAAGTAACTAAGAAAAATAAACGAAAATAAAAGAAAAAGAAAAATAACGGAAAATAAAAGATAAGGGTAAGAAATTCTTAGGTAGTAATTTGTCTTCAATCTTCTTATTGCTTCCTTCCTTCCCCGGCAATTGAGGGAAAAGTTGATCAGTCGTTGATCAAATCACAAGATAAATCCGCACAAACCAATAACTAATAGCTAGGGCAAGTAGGGGTCGAATCCCACAGAGAATGTGGAAACAAATTAAATCCAAATCACACTAAAGAAAGTCTTACCAAAGGGGATTTTTATGGGTTTTTCAAAATAGAAAAATTAAATTAGAAAACAATAAAATATAATAAAACTAAAGATTGAGAAAATAGTTTAAGAAAAACAAGTGATTAAAAACATCTTCTCCTTTAGGTAGTTATTTTGATATAATAAATCATGGATCATGGACACAAGACATGAATTTGACTTGAATTGCAATCAATTAAAAATCATAAATTACCCCAAATCGATATATAGCCTAAGACGTAGACATCAATTTTCATTGGAATAAAATAATCCTCTTAACATCTTAAACAACTCCACTTGAATAATTGGTATGGGAACAGACGTAGTGCTAATTCCAACATGCTAATAAGATTAATCCGCATCTCGCTAAAACAAACCTCTAATATTCTGATCAAGGTTCCGGCCCTTCCTAGAATAAGCATTAAGATTATTCTTTTCCACATGCATGCATGATAAATCAATACCAAACTCATCTACATCTATTTCCAATTCGGCCTATAGATTTTAACAAGGTTTGATAATCCCATTGAACCTAGAATTCCTAAAATTACAACTGTCACTTGGACCACATTGACTCAATTCGAGTCAACTTGAATCTAACTATAGCATTCATAAATCTCAAGATAAGTTGCGCACCAAATCAATCAAAATATGAACACATAAGATGAAGCATAGGGATAAGAAACATATTCAAACAGAAAAATCAAATTAATAAGAACAAAAGTCTCACCATAGATTCATTGATCAAAACTACCTAAGGAAAAGAAGTATAAGAGTTTACCTACTCATGGATTGGAACAATCCATGAGAGGTGGAAAACTTACAAAGAAAATAGGAAGAGAAGAGGGAGGCGGCGGCCTCCTCTTCAAAACCGCAAATTGTATGTTGTATTCTATGTGTAAGTATTGTTAGGGTTTCTAGGATAAGAGGGTATATATAGGGGGCTGCCTAGGGTTTAATTTAGAGTTATAGCTGACTTAAACTAACCCTAGGGACGTTCTGGGCTGTTCTCCATATCTTCAAGCTGACCCAAATAGGTTATATGAGCTCAATTGATCAAAAACGCAAGTCAGGCCCAAAACAGATTCTGTTCACAGACTTCAGGGAATTTTCATCCATGAAAACGTCAGATCTGGGCTTCGACCGAAACATGAAAGTTGTAGCTCTTGGAGTTAGCTTTCAAACGCATGTTCATACGCCTCATTTGGAGCTCTGGATCAAAAGTTATGGCTGTTTTCCCGAACTGTCGTCAAATCTGGAAAGTATTGAAGTAGCTTCAAGAGGAAGTGACATGGGAGTGTCGACGCTGGGCTGCTGGGCGCGCACGGGACAAGGACCCCGACTCCGCCTGGGCGCCCACATGGTTGCCTTGAGCACCCATGTGGTTTGCTTGAGAACCCAGGTGGGTAGTGTCACGACTCCAGCTGGGTGCCCACATGGTTTGTCTGAAGACCCATGTATTTCGCCTAATCACCCAGATGGGCTGTGTCATAGCTTTTCACCTTGACATGTCTTCTTGCCTTGAACTTGTCTTTGCTCCTTTGCCTTGAAAACACCAAGCAATAAACTTTATGACTTTGATAAGCATAAAATTGACTCTTCAAGCTCTTCAATCACGAATATGATGGCTCCATTCTTCATCCAAAACTTCCTTGTAAAATATTTGTGTCATAAATCATCCAAAAAGGCTCTATAAAGGTACAAAATTAATGATTTTGCACTTTTCTTCTTGTCAAAATCATATGAACACAATTATAACCAAAATAAGGCATAATCAAGCATAAAACACACAAAAACCATATGAAAAAGCTAATAAAAAGGTGTATGATTTTGGTCTGATCAAAAGCTTTCGATTCAATTTTTGGAAAATTTAAGCCGAAATCGTGTACTAACCATCAGAGTTTTTTAGCAAAAAACGCGCTCCGGGACCCCGGCACGGTTTTGCATTATTTTTGACTCCAAGACTCCTTGTAATACCTATATTCATCAAACAAAAATCTCAGGCATATCAGATTTAAGGATTTGTTTTTACGAGCATCATAAACCGGTTTCAATTTAATTAGAAATTAATTCGGAAAAAAATCAGGAAAAACGATATTAGAAGCGTGAAAAGCCCTTCAATCTTCTTTGACGATGAATTATATACTTTTTATGAGTATTGTGACCAAAAATTGAGGGAAAAACTTTCGGTTCAATTTTTGGAAAATTTAAGCCGAAATCGTGTACTATTTATCACAGTTTTTTAGTAAAAAACGCGCTACATGGCTTCGACTCAGTTTTGCATTATTTTTGGCGCCAAGACTCCTTGTAATATCTATATTCATCTAACCAAATCTCAGGCATGTCAGATTTAAGGACTTGTTTTTACGAGCACCAGAAACCGATTTCAATTTAATTATAAATTAATTCGGAAAAAACAGGAAAAACGATATTAGAAGCGTGAAAAGCCCTTCAATCTTCTTCGGCGATGAATTATATACTTTTTATGAGTATTGTGACCAAAAATTGAGGGAAAAACTTTCGGTTCAATTTTTGGAAAATTTAAGTCGAAATCGTGTACTAACCATCACAGTTTTTTAGCAAAAAACGCGCTCCGAGGCCCCGGCTCAGTTTTGCATTATTTTTGGCTCGCAAGACTCCTTCTAATATCTATATTCATCTAACCAAATCTCAGGCATTACAGATTTAAGGATTTGTTTTTACGAGCATCAGAAACCGGTTTCAATTTAATCAGAAATTAATTCGGAAAAAAACAGGAAAAATGATATTAGAAGCGTGAAAAGCCCTTCAATCTTCTTTGGCAATGAATTATATACTTTTTGTGAGTATTGTGACCAAAAATTGAGGGAAAAACTTTCGGTTCAATTTTTGGAAAATTTAAGCCGAAATCGTGTACTACATCACAGTTTTTTAGCAAAAAACGCGCTCCGAGGCCCCGGCTCAGTTTTGCATTATTTTGGCGCGCAAAACTCCTTCTAATATCTATATTCATCTAACCAAATCTCAGGCATTACAGATTTAAGGATTTGTTTTTATGAGCATCAGAAACCGGTTTCAATTTAATCAGAAATTAATTCGGAAAAAAAAAACATGAAAAACGATATTAGAAGCGTGAAAAGCCCTTCAATCTTCTTTGGCGATGAATTATATACTTTTTGTGAGTATTGTGACCTAAAATTGAGGGAAAAACTTTCGGTTCAATTTTTGGAAAATTTAAGTCGAAATCGTGTACTAACCATCACAGTTTTTTAGCAAAAAACGCGCTCCCGGACCCGACTCAGTTTTGCATTATTTTTTGGGCGCAAGACTCCTTGTAATATCTATATTCATCTAACCAAATCTCAGGCATGTCAGATTTAAGGATTTGTTTTTATGAGCATCAGAAACCGGTTTCAATTTAATTATAAATTAATTCGGAAAAAAACAGGAAAAACGATATTAGAAGCGTGAAAATCCCTTCAATATTCTTTGGCTATGAATTATATACTTTTTATGAGTACTGTGACCAAAAACTGAGGGAAAAACTTTCGGTTCAATTTTTGGAAAATTTAAGCCGAAATCGTGTACTATTTATCACAATTTTTTAGCAAAAAACGCGCTCCGGGGCCCCGGCTCAGTTTTTCAATATTTTTGCCACCAAGACTCCTTGTAATATCTATATTCATCTAACCAAATCTCAGACATTACAGATTTAAGGATTTGTTTTTACGAGCATCAGAAACCGGATTCAATTTAATTTTAAATTAATTCCGAAAAAAAACAGGAAAAACGATATTAGAAGCGTGACAAGCCCTTCAATCTTCTTTGGCGATGAATTATATACTTTTTATGAGTATTGTGACCAAAAATTGAGGGAAAAACTTTCGGTTCAATTTTTGGAAAATTTAAGCTGAAATCGTGTAGTAACCATCACAGTTTTTTAGCAAAAATCGCGCTCCTAAGCCCCGGCTCAGTTTTGCATTATTTTTTGCGCCAAGACTCCTTGTAATATCTATATTCATCTAACCAAATCTCAGGCATGTCAGATTTAAGGATTTGTTTTTACGTGCATGTTAGTTTTGCTTATTTGTTTTCCGTGCAAAAGATTATTTTCCATTCTAGTTTCTTGCTCAATCTTGTGATAGGAGCTAGCAAAGGGGAGCAATCGTAGTAGCCCTAAAGTATCCTTATATTTCATTCCTAATTTGTTTCATCCTTTGATGCTTTCATTGTCACGTAAATTAGTTCGGGAAGGAGTATCATTTTCTATCGCTGGTTTGGCTGGCAGCCTCACTATCTTTAATAATGGGTATGAATCTTTGCATGTTTAGTATTATTATATGAAAGAAGCCATCCTAAAACAAGTTCTTCCATATTGGATACAAATTACTTACTGCATGTTTGGTTGGGGGTAATTGAGAGGAAGTAATTGACAATTTGGCTAAATTTATTTTTCAGCAGTTTGGTTGGATGTATTGGGAATTGCAATTACAACACAATTACTTGATCTCTTGTAATTGCAAATCAGAACTTTTAGTCAAGAATTGCAATTCGGTGATTCACCGAATTCATTTTTTACTTTTTTGACTATTTAACCCTTATATTAAAAATAACCTCATCTTCTCTTTAACTCATTCTAGCAGATCCAAACTCCAAAAAAAAAACACAAAGAACATAAGCATTCAAACTATTCAAAGGTTGTTTCTTGATGGAATTAAACATAAGCATACACCATTCCGGACAAAAACTCAAGTGACCCATTTCCTGATTGGCCTTCCTCTATATTGTTATCCAATTGAAGAACAGAAACTGAAGAACAGGAGTAGCCAACACCACCCTGGAGGATCTGTTTCTTGATGAACAGGAGCAATTGGGTTCCGGTTTGTTCTCGTTTGTAGGCGGAGCTGCTTCCTCTACCGTCGTCGCTCCTGCTATTGCATCGCGCCTTTAAGCATTTTCCAAATCCTTTGTTCTTTTCTAAGAATTACTCTTAAGATCTTACTTCTGGGAAGATATGGATCTATATCAGATCGGATTCATATTTATAAAAAAAAAAAAACGAATTAAGAAAGAAAGAAGAAATTGACAGACATGTAAAAAGGAAAAAAAGAAACTGACAGAGAAAAAGAAGGAAAGAAGATAAGAAAGAAAGGAGAAGAAATAGTACAGACAAAAAAATAAGAGAGTATAAAGAGGTTTTAAGTGGAGGGTAAAATAATATTTTTAAATTTATTATTTACTAATTCATTAAAATTTATCCACTGAACCAAATAGATGAATTGTCAACTCTATTCCCTTGTTTTTTCATTGAAAGCCTTTTTCTTACCATGAACCGGTGCTGTTAAGGTTATAAGAATGTATCTTCGTATGTAGTATCAATTACTCGTTCTATATATATATATATTCAACAAGAAACGGTCAATTCAATTCATACCTCAAAAAAAAAAAGAAACGGTCAATTCATAATTAAAAATTAGAATTCC
Source organism: Corchorus olitorius (assembly GCA_001974825.2). NCBI lineage: Eukaryota > Viridiplantae > Streptophyta > Magnoliopsida > Malvales > Malvaceae > Corchorus > Corchorus olitorius. Next base: position 5,895 of record AWUE01015452.1, read on the forward strand.
TTACCATTATAACAAGATATTATTGATATTACTTTCCTTTTTTGGATTATCACGAAAACTCATACGCAATTAAATAGTTTCCAAAAGTTGGTTAGAAGATTTACATATATAACAAGCTGAATAATTTTTCTTGTATGATATCCATGAGCATTAATTTCAATGATCATTTTCTTTATACGATTGTATATATTTATCAAACAAAATTTCGTCACCCTCGAAAACACCTATATAATCAGTGGGATACTCATCTCAAAAGGACATCCAATTTAGCAACACAAAAAAGAAAAAGACTACTAATTTTTGCTTGTTCTCTTTTCCCTACTCTTCCTTCCCACGTCCGAAACAAAAATGGCCTCGTTCCTTCGTCAAACTTTCTCCACTTTGTTTCTAACATTCGTATTCGTCATCATCTTCGCCATTAATCCTTCGTATGGAGATTACGATGATCCGGAGGAGATGCCATTGCGTGGCACAGAGTTGGCAATGTTGATTTGCAACCACACATGGTACAACAAATTTTGTGTCGATAAATTGACACCAGCTGGCCCCGACGCAAGGGCGAGCGACATTACCAATTCCGCCTTACGTCTGGCGCAAACCGCGGCAGACAACACCGGAGTCGTCATAACTAATCTACTCGAAGACCCTTCAAGCTCGATGAAGCAACAGGAGCGTCGGATTCTCCAAAAATGTCAACTTGACAACAACGTGACAAGCACGAACATTCTTGCGGCGGGCAATGATTTGAATTCGGACTCCATCAATAGCATGATTGAAGATATTAATACAGCTGGTAATGCCACTAAAAGTTGTCAAGATATCATCAAAAAAACCCGGTTTTCGGCTTCGTTGTCAGATAAGAACATGGATGTTATAAGGTTGTGTGAGATTTGTGTCGTCTCAACCCAATTTTACACTTTTGAAGACTTCTATTAAAAAATTAATTTTGTTTAAGACTTTTTTATTTATTCCTCCTTCCCTATTTCCTCTAGTTGTTATGTTGAGTCCGTGCAATTGGGTCAGTGTTAGGGTCTTGAGTGTGTCTCTTTTGTTTGGTTTGAGTAAAAAATTAGATATATAGAAGGGATCGGAGTTATTATTGTCTTGATTTCGTTTGCATCAATGAAAATTGACATTCTATTTCTTCATAAGAAAAAAAAATCTTAATTTTGCTATATATCAAGATTAGATTCTGTTCAAATTACAGTAGTAGACACAATTTTGAATAAAAAGAAAATCATGTTATTATTATGCTGTAAGGAGTTGACCAAATATATATGGGTAACTTATAATGCCCATTTGCTATCATATTTGGTATGTAATTTTTCTTTTTCATCTGATTATTTATAAGTAATTTAATTGATATTAATTGTTGATATCATGATATGTTGATTCTTCACAAATTAATGTAGTAGTAAAAGATAAGAATTTTTTTTCTTTTTGGTAGAAAAAGATAAGAATTTGACTTGGCTAATTGTTCAAATAAGGGTCTAACGTTTGCTAAAATATTCAAATAAGGACCCGATCTTTTAATTTGTCCAAATAAGAGCCTAACGTTATCGAAAATGCTCAAATAAGGGCCCGATCTTTTAATTTGGCCAAATAAGGGCCTAACGTTATCGAAAATGCTCAAATAAGGGTCTGGCGTCAGTTTGGATGATGCGTGATAATTTTTGATGCCAAGCCCTTATTTGAGCATTTTGGCAAACATTAGGCCCTTATTTGGCCAAATTAAAAGATCGGATCCTTCTTTGAGCATTTTTAGCAAACATTAGGCCCTTATTTGGTCAAATTAAAAGATCAGACCCTTATTTGAGTATTTTGACAAACATTAGGCCCTTATTTGAGCAACTAGCCATTTGACTTATACTAGTATATTAGCCCAATCTATGTAATAAAGTCTCTTTATTTCTATTCAATGCTGAAATTCCAAGTGGAGATCAAGCTAAATATTGATTGGGAAATTAGGCAAATTTGGTATATGTATAAGGTCAAAGTTTTTGCAGAGCAGAGCCTGAAATTGACAACATTAATTTACATCCTAATCAAACAACAACGTCCGGAGATGGAGAAAGCTGGTAAATTTCCTGCCAATCTATGCAGACAATTGCATAAGAAGATAATGATATGTATCAATTATAAATTGTCCATCAATTTTGTCTCTTAAGAATAGAAAAGTGAAAAAGTGACATAAACAATAACTAAAGAGAAGATTAATCAAATCAAATAAATTAAGGAGAAAAGAAAAGAATCAGCATCAAATTACAATCACTCCATCTGTATCTTAATTGGCCATCACCTCCAATGTCTTAATTTCGTCTGTTTCCTTCAAACTTTGTTAAATATATAGATACTCCCAAAGAAAAATTTACTTCCCATTTCTCCATTTTTCATATTTCTCTCAAAAATGGACATGCCTATGTCTCCAGGATCAATGTCAAATGATGGCATGAAAATGGATATGCACATGAGTTTCTACTGGGGCAAAGATGTGACAATTTTCTTCTCTGGGTGGCCTGGAAACAGCTCCGGTATGTATGTTTTGGCCTTCATCTTCGTTCTGTTGTTAGGCGCAGCCATTGAAATTCTGTCTATGTTACCAACACTCAAACCTGAAACCAAACCAATCATTAAAGCTCTCACTCAGGCCGGTGTTTATGCTCTCCGAATGTGCTTTGCTTACATGGTTATGCTCTCTGTCATGTCTTACAACCTCGGAATCTTCATAGCTGCCGTTTCCGGCCATGCTTTCGGTTTCTTTGTCGTCAAGTTTCGTGCTTTGGCTAAGGAAACAACGCAGCAGCAGCCATTCATGTCTCCCAAAGCTTGATGATATTACAGGGCTGATCATGTTTGCCCCAAAAGAAATCCAGTTTGAGTCTTCAGGACAAAGCTTAAGTTTGAGATTCTAAACTTAGAGTTGTTGGTGCCAAAAAAAAAACTTAGAGTTGTAAACTTGTAATATTTTCTCTTTTTGTATCAAGAACAAGTATTTTAAGCAATAATACTATGATTTTGGTTTGCCAATGCAATAATTTGGTGGAAATTTTAACGTTTTGTTCTAAAAGCTTAAGTTTGAGATTCCAAAAACCGAACTTTGGGTTGTAATATATTTTGATTTGTATCAAAAATAAGTATTTTAACTTTTAAGCAATAATAATATGATTTTGGTTTGCAAAAAGTGATTTTTGACAATAAGCTTACGAAACCAGGCAACAAAGTCTTCATCTTTAAGTTCTGTCAGTTAAATTTCTAAAACCCCACCAAAACAGAGAAAAAGTGAAAAACGAATCAAAATTTGATTTTCTGGTTTGGGTTTTTCTAATGGAAGGCTCATCATTACAGAACACTCATGTAAAGCTCCTAGGCTTTAATCTCCTGTCTCTAAAACCCTCTCCGATGAACTCATCCACTTTTTACCTCAACCGCCACCCAGTCTCACGCGCGGAAATTCTGGGTGTAATCACTTCCCGGGACCAGAAACCCAACAAGTTCATCAAATTCACCGTCGACGACGGTACCGCCGCAGTCACCTGTATCCTCTGGCTCAACCAGCTCAATTCCCCTTATTTCTCTTCCCGCCAACCGGCGACCGTTCGAGTTCTAGCCGACTTGGCGAAAGGTATGGCGGCCGATGTTCAGATTGGGAACGTCGGGAGAGTGCGCGGCAGGATCACCAGCTATAGAGGTGAGTTGCAGGTCACTGTTTCCGATGTTGTTATCGAAAGAGACCCAAATGCCGAGACTTTGCATTGGTTGGATTGCCTCACCTTGGCCCGCCGTTGCTACGGTGGCTAGTTTGGGTGAAAGTTTTAAGTAATTGTAATGAAAATGAAAGGTTTAGCTTGGATTGGCTATATTTGTTCATTTTTGTCCCCTGTTGTCAAAAGTCATTTGCAGATGCTTTTGAGTCAATCTCTGTTGGTTTCAATTTCATGACATGATTAAAGAAATGGATTTAATTTCTTGCATTGATTTGAACCAGAAGAAAACGCTTATAATTGACAATGAAATCACAAGTTTTAGCTGTTTTGGTCGTGAAAAAGATGATGTGGATCATACTCTGTTTTGAAGAAACAGAGACTAATATAAAACAGAGACCCCTAGACAGAATTCTCAGTAGGAAGAATCAAGAACAAGAAGCTTTCACTTTCCATTGATTATATTATGGTTATCAGTTATCATTAATGACTGTAATCTAATTCTATTACACTTAAACCTTTATTCTATGCCGAGAAATTAATTTAAGCACCTCTGCAAGTGTAACAAAGTTAGGCTCTGACTTCAGAACATTTAGAGTATGGTACATCTTTGAAGGCCAAGAGCAGAAAATAACCTCCCGCCCATCGGCCACACGTTGTATAACCAGTTCATTCGAGGTTGATCGGCAGGAGCATCTTGAGTATCCTGATACTCATCATCCCCTTCTGATGATGACGACTCTGTATTCTTCTCGTTTTCATCAGTTTTCTGGTCTCCACCTCTATCTTCAACTTCAACTTCTGCAATTTCTCCGGGTTTCTTGTCAAATAGTCCTTTAAATTGTTTACGAGCCTTCTTCTCTACTTCCTGCTCGTGAATCGGTAGAGATACAAAATGAATCATCACATTTCTAATACACATGGAATAACAAAGAAATTATATTGCTGATTAACAAACCTGCTCTTGTTTCTTAAGTTTTGCTAGAGCAGCTGTTGCATCTGGTTCTGAGGACTTGTCAACTTTGATCATCTAATAATATCCAGAAACAGGATTAGAAATTGGTCAAGAATCCAATTTCAGCCTACTAAACTTAAAGTATTGCTTTATAATACCTTTTGGAAATCACTTCTTGCTTCCTCAAAATCTCCAGCTGCCATGTAAGCCATTCCACGTCGATACAGGGCCTTTGCATGTACAGGGGTTGCATCTAAAACCTACATAGTTCATCAACACATATAAGGATCCTATTTGATGAACATCATCAAGAGATCAGCTATTTATACAAGTAAAGAAGGAAGCGAGCAGCCACCGGTTGGCTAATATTCTCAGATAAACTTTTTCTTTGTTTCTCTCTTTATCTCATGCCCAGATTCAACGTAAAACCTCAAATCTTGATGTACTTAAAAACACATCCTTGTAAAAATTCAGAAAATAATATCCTTCAACTCTTGCTCAAGAAGGATTTTTATTTTCGGTAATTCATCATCAAAATAATGTATCCCTTCCCATCTAAACCATTAAAATCACAAAAAGGACAGAGGGAGAGAGGGTACAAATTTGAGGTTATAACACACCTTATTACAGGCCTCAATGGACTTTCTGCATTCTCCTAATTTGAGGAAGCATGCGGCCACATTCAGATGTAAGAGATTCTTCAAGCAACAAGACAGGAAAAGTTCATTAACAAACTTGGAAATCATATAGCAACTGACAAATCACAACATGAATATATTCTTTCAGTTACCATGAGGCAGGATGACACTTACTCTTGTGTCTAGGAACACTTTTCCATCCTCATCAGTTTGTGGGTTGACATGATTGAATTCCCGAAGCAACTATATATGAAGCAATACATGAAATTAAATTACATATTCACTTAAACGTAACATAGTAGAAACACTCTCGCTGGTTTCACATGAACATCTATCAATTAAACTTATGCACGTTCAGCCTCTTGGTCCATTACCAGCAAATATGGGATTGGATGTTTAAAATAGTTACCAAAACTGCATTGCTTTTAACTCCATTTCTATTTTGTTTCTTTTATTGTTTATCATTCACTTTCTACATGATAGACCAGATCGTTTTAATTGCTATGGGCTTGGATCTTTGGTAAGATGCTTAATATGTAAATCAAAAGATAGAATGAATAATCTATGAGCAACAGGTAATCTAAGACCTAGGAAACAACTACATATACTACCTTTTCATACTTGGCCTTGGCAAGTTCGAATTTTCCTTCTTTGAAGAGTCTGTTACCCTGTAGACAAAATGATAGCATGATAATGAAATATTCCTGGCAATGGCATGTTGATATTAATACAGAACAACAAACAGAAAAATTAAACAATCAATTCAATGCAACAGCTCACAAGCATACATATGGAGATGGGGGGCATAAAGTCCTACAACAGACATCCAATAAATGGAAAAACGGCTCATTAAGCCTGAATGCTACATAAAGTAAGCCACATACCGTGACTCTAATTTTATCAGCTTCATCCATTATACTCTTAAAGTCCATACCAGTCCAGTCCTGTAATAAACATTTATCAACCGTGTATTATTAAAAGTTATATTTGAAAGGAAGCTAGTTCAGAAATCAGAAAGATACTATCACCAAAAAGTTCCTCAAAGGGATTATTTCAATACCTTTGGCATTTCAAAACCAAGAAGCTCAATTTCCCATTGAACATGAGCACCTGCGGGGACATTAGGTGGCCTAGCCAAATAGAAAGCGAGGCACTCAAGTCATGCACAGAAAAACAACACAACAACAAAACAAGGGAAGAAGAAGAGGAGGAGGAGGAAGAGGGGGGGAGGGGGGAACCTTGAAAATTTGTCATATGCATAATCAGGAGGGCACGTGACAAGGGCAATCTCTCCAGGGAGCATCAAACGGACACACATTTCAAATCCCTCAGGCACCTAAAAGGCACAATAAAAGCTCACTACTTTATAGCAAATTCAAAGTCTTAGATAAACAACCTGTCCAAAATAAAATATATAGACAAAGACAATGTTCATTAGAGAAATTTTTTCAACTTTGTAGGGTGAACTTACTAGCCCCTCTCCAGAACTGAACTCCAAAGGCTCGCCTTGGTTATCAACTCTTGTATCATAGAAGACTGTCTTCTCTTCATTAAGAAGCATGCCCTTGTAATGGACACGTAAAAGACTGTCATGTAGTGGGCAATCCATGGGAAACTCCCCTGTTTATGCAAAGAAGAGAGAAATCATCATCCATGTAGCCACACCAAGAGGATCTTAGTAATTTCACAGAAAATGACACAACTAAAGGAAAGCTAAAAAATGGAAGCAGTAACTAGCATATAAAAGTCATAGTTGGCAAAGCATCATCCTATAAATCTTCCCAGCAAAGAAGTAAGAGTGTAAATCTTTATTCCAAAATAAAATTTTCACACACACAGATAATGAAATGACAATGTTAAATGAACTGGCAGCTTAAGAGCATGAATCAACAGGATGTTGTCATAGATTTTCTCTGTATGCTTCTCGCAAGGCATCAACATGGCATGTTGCATAACGAAGAAAAACTGAAGAGAATCAAACTATCATATCTAGATGTGGCAAAGTTTGATCGAATGACAATTAGCACCTTTTCCATCCTGTAGCCGTCGTTTAATTAGGCGTCCATCTCCCAGCATATCTCTCACCTATAAGTCCAAAACTCAAGAGTTCAATTACTTCACCAATTTGGTTCCACTATGATAAGACATTTATGACTATATGCAAGAAGTTACCTGGATGAAATGGACAAGCTCCACTTCAAAATGAAGTTCTTCATAACCTTCTATCACAGGCAGAAGGGGAGACGGAGTTAAGTATTGATTTGTAACATAAATTACTGCCTTCTCTTTTCGGGCCATTGTTCCTATTCCCATCTCCAGACCTTTAGGCACCTAAAATTTATGAGATCAAGGACAGAACTTATATTAAACTTAAGCATGACATCATGAGAGGGTAATATCAGACTGCCTAGAACCAAACAAATACTTATTACAGCCTCCATTTCTCACATTAACTTACTACATCATGTTAGGTCAACTGAACAAGAACCAAAACTATCAGACTGGTGGTGTAATTGCCACTTATTATAAAACTTTGACAGAGCACTAGATTATTAGATTAAGAAAGCCAGGATGGCTAATTAATAGTAAAAGATAAATTACAAACCTCAGATTTCCCAAAAGTAAAGAAATAAGGTTCTCCTTCCGTGCGTGAAAGAATCAACTTCCCATCACCCGTCTTTGCAGAAATCCTGAACACATGAGATATGTCTGGCAAATGATCAAAAGATTCTACAGAATATAATACAGTGAACGCATAAAAAACATGCAAAAGGTTTGAGATAATTTCTACCAAGCTTTTACTTCATATGGTTCCCTTGGTGATTCCCAACCTTGTCCTTCTTCTAACACCTACCAATATTACTAAAGTATAAGTTTTATCTTGCATACTAAAGCAAATGTGGAAGAAACATTAACAGAAAATGCAGTGACAGAGTAGAGAAAACAAAAAACGATCATGACGATTCATGTCACAGCAAGTATTAATATTAGTCAGTATATTCACAATATGGAAACATGTCAAAAAGAGCATGAATTTCCTGTTCCTCCTTCCATGATTCCAGTCAAATTTAAGCAGATTTGTGGCAGACTACCTTCTTCAATACTCCCAAATCATCGCAAACAACCTGAAAATTGGCATAAGAATAACATGACATCAGAACTACAAAGACGCTTTATGCAAATAATGAATGATAGTAAGACACCATCAGCACCTCAAACATCAGAAAGAATTCTGATGAATAATTTTTACATTTACTTAAAAAGCATGTATGAGAACACTGAATATAAAATGTGTAGAGAAAGAAAAGTTATCTATGCCAAAATGTTTATAACAAAAGATAATTAAAGGATTTGCAGCATTCTTGCCTTGGCTTTGGAGAAATCTATCAACTCAATCTCAAAATGAAGTTCATCATCTTTTGGGAAATTACTTGGAACTGGAACTGGACAGTCCTCCTCTGCATAGTGCATTTGAGGTTTCATTTTGAACTGAAATGAAAGATATCATCAGATTTTAAGAAATCAAGGAATTTTACTTTTATTTTCATATATTCTGGACCAACAAACACATATATAGTTCAGAAACCTAAAAATTTAATACCATTGCCACTTCGCCCTTCAACATTGTTGGAATTCCTTCCAACAACCCCACTATGATTTTGCTCTTGCCCAACACATTTCTTATCGGAATCCCTTTACCTGACAAATAAATGAATGTGAATTCAATCCAAAAAGGCATATACCATTATACAATTCAAACAATACCCATTCTTCTACTTGAAGCCAACTTATCAAAGTAAACATTACACCATTAACCAGGAAGCCAACTACACATACTTTTCCCCAAAACTTTAACATATCAATCAAAAGATAAATCTACTCAAACGCTTACGATATATTCACCTCCATATTCTGATCTTGTAGACTGAACAACAACTCCATCCAACGTCCTAACTGTGCAATGATATATAACCTACAAAACATTAAAAAGAAAACACCCAATTCACTGCCAGGCCATTTGCATTGCTTTCAAAGAACCCAATTTTTGTTTTTCCAAATTCAACAAGACCCTCAAGCACAAACATATATACAAGTAAAGGAAAGAACACTAACCTGATCACCATCTGAAGGATTTGATTCACCCCCTCCAGGTCTCATCAAAGCTTTCATTAAGCTTCCAGGGACAATTTTCTTTCTCCTATTAATAACAAATTTCGAAATCAGAATTATACAATTTTCTCAAAAAATTTAGAATACAAATTTAAAAAAAAGCCAAGTTACCTTTTGTCGTCTTCGGATTCCGATTTCTTCTTCTTCGGTAAATAGCTCTGCTCAGTATCTTCCTCTGCCGCCATCGTTAACTGAAGAATTGACCAAAATTTGACTGTAATCACAGTTCCTTTCAACTAAATAGTTTCAAAATGCGAACTTCAGAATTCAGAAACAAAAATAAGAAGAATTACTTGCAACTTGAACGTTGAAGAGCAATTGACCAAATGGCGTTGATGTTTCCAAGCGCCGGGGCGAATCGCACAACAAAATCTGGCTAACCAGTTAGTATTTGATCTTTTGATTTAATTATTTAAAATGGAAAAGATTGACCAATCGTAGCCGTTGATATTGTTGAAATGTCATAGCGTTCGTATCATGAACTCGTGCTAATTAATGCACGTGATGCTGCCCACGTCTTTGGCGCCATAGTATATAGTATTAGCCATCAGTTCATCACCAGCAGCCAACTCAAGGGCGGCTGTTTTTCGGTTCACCTAATTCTGGCCTAAAAGGCTAAAACGGTTCGTCGTATTTGATTTTGGATTTTGCTTGGGTTTTGGGCTTCAAATATGGACTTTTAATGCTATCTTAAACATGGGACCATTAGAAGCCCGAGTACTAAGTTTAGTGGGCCTATATTTCAATGGTTTCAAAGAAATTGGGTTTCCTGGTTAAATACTCAGACAAAAATGCACAAATAAGAGTTTACATAAAAAAAATACCCAAGTTAGGCTACAACGTTGCGAAAGTTAATTAAGAGTAACTCGTCAATTGGACATGGAGTGAGGCACACACGCTGTTTAGCACCTTTAATGCTTAACAGCGTCAAGAAAGGTTAGGAACCGAATTAGGTCGGAAAACTTAGACCCTTATTTGACAGATTAAGTTATTTATTTTTCTTTTTGCCGAAATTTATTTTCTTTTTCTTTTTCATTTTTTCCGTTGCAACATGTCACTCTCTTATTAGTTCACACGCCACAACGTTCTCTTCACGCACCATCCCAATTTATAAATACGTCTTAATTGAGCAATTTTCACAATGTTGAGCTCTGATTTGAGAATTCTAGTAAACATTTGGGACTTGGGGCCTTATCTGAGCATTTAAACAACTTTTCTTATCATTCGAATCTTATAGATATAGAAAATGATTATTGAATGAGTTTTCTTTAGTTTTGCTTTCCATGAAATTTGAGTTCGGATTGTCAGGATCTAATATATATAGCTGTCAAATAATTGAGAGGATTTCTGCCGAACACCCCCCCTCCCCCAAAAAAAAATTATTGTATATCAACTACTAAACTTAAAACTAAATCCGTCTCTTTGTCATCGGGCATTTGGCCTGATGATAGAGTACCGAACTTTTAGTTCCAGTATACCTGGACCATGAGGTCTTGGGTTCTACTCTCAGGAATGTGAGTTTCCTTTGTAATTTATTTGTTTGTGTATTAGTTATAGTTGAAATTAGAGATTCGTCAATTCTAGTTGATTTATGTACGTTTCAATTTGTAAATAGGGAAGCCATTGTATTAGCACATTCTCTAGCTAAGATTGAGTTGGATAATCGTGTGGTGCGAGACTATTTCTCTCGGCGTTTGTAATATCTGATTATTGATTAATGAAAATGATTATTTGATTAAACACAAAATTGATTAGTTTTGGGTTGATAAAAAACCAGAGGATACCCCTAGTCAAAAAGAAAAAACTCAAGAAGTGGCACATAGAGAAATTGTCCAAAATAGATTTCCCAATTAATTTCTTAGAACATTAAGCTACGTCAATCTCCATTTTAATAATTGACAAGCTAACCAAAGTATAATCAACAAGTAGGCAGTAGAATATGAGATTTAATGGTACTATTTTTTTGTTAATAATAAAAAGTTTACGTAACAATTACGTAAATGTGATAGATATGTAAAAGGCTTACTACTTAATTGTTGTATGCTAAGGAAACAAAGCCGTACGTTAAATAAAAAGCCATTTATACTTTTTGTTGAAAGCTTCAAACTATCTGTCAGCAAAATAACAAAACTTCACCATACTCCATTATTTTCCTTCCAACAAGGTTTTTAAATTTTTGTCCATCTTCTGTTTTTAATGTTGTTTTTTGAGGATTCTCGATCTCTCCCAATTAACTGGTTTGGTTAGTTGGTTGAGCAACCCGTTGAATATGTCGAAAAGAGTGGTCCTGTGACCTGTCTCGATCCATTTCTGCCTGGGGAGAACTTTTAAGAATTTTTTTTTTTTTTTTTGTAAGTACTAGTTGAATAATAATAGTGTACTAAATTAAAAAAAATAAAAATTCTTTTGCCATTTGCTTTAATTTGAACCCAAGTGGGAAGGAAATTTTAAAAAAGGGAAAATAATCAAGGGACGTTTCTCCCACAAAGTTCCAATCAAGTTTAACATGCAAAAAAGTCCAAGTGCTAGCTGCTAAAAAACACCCAATTCAAGCTTTGTAATAGTAATAGAATTTAGGATAATGATGTTTGTACTACTCACTCCTTAGCTCTTATAAGTCATAAGTACTACTAGTAATTAGTAACATTATTTAATAAATCTGCAATGCTAGTGGATGGAAGCATCATACAAAATGGAAGTTTATGATTATAATTAAATAAATAAGTATATGAATAATAAATCTCTTAAGCAACACCAATCAGAACATGAGACGCAATCATTCTACTCCTAAACAACGTGAACGAACAAGATTTGGATTCGAATCTTCTAAACAAATCAATTCAGTATTGAATGAATTTTCTTTTGTTTGAAGTCCGTGTGATTCAGCTTCGAATTAGTCGAGTTAGAGACTCAAAATGACTACCAGATATTCGAGGGTTTAATCCGGAAAAAAAGTACCTTGTATCAATGCAATTAAAGGGGGGAAGATATATAGTTCAAAGTTCAAATTCATTAACAACCATAGAATGAAAGGGTCCATAATCCATGATAAAAATGGTGCCCAATTTTAATATTAGGAGACTGTTTTGATGGGTTGGCTAGCTAGCCATGATGTGAAGGCAATTATATATTCTTGTACCCAATTTTGAATAAAACAGTGCTTATTAGCATGATTTGATTAGAAAGCAAAGGGATTATATGAAATTAGTATATATATCAATTGAACCAAAAAGAAGATGGGAAAGGATATATTTATGTTTGGGTATTCACCATCAAAAATCTGGTAGGATCCCATTACATCAATAATCAACGGCAAAATTTATGAAGAAAAAATCAGACATGGGAAAATATTTTATGCCAAGCAGAAAATCTGGACGAAGTCAAATTAAAAAAAAAAAAAAAATAACCCCAACATGTAACGCACCACGACCCAACACCACCGCCACTTAAGGACAACACATCCAACCCAACCGACCTAAAAACAGTAGTAGTAAAAAACACGTAGACGCGCAACATCCGCGACAATTTGAGCGCGTGGAAGACCCGGCACGTTGTGGTCACTCTAGCCGCCCACGAAAACGGTCGCAATTTGCATTGCATGGCTCGGAACGTGGTCGAAGGCGTTTGGCAGCAGCTGGTAAAAGCGGATGTTGCGGTGGCGTTCCATCGCAACGCCACGGTTTCAAAATGGAACGTGATTTACTGTTCTTTTAAGGCAGTAAATGCGTAGACGAGTTCCAAGAGATAAAAAGAAAAAGAAAAAATCTCACTGCTGCTTCAATAAAGAGAAAGGATACGGCAAGATCACAAAAGTGAGAAGGGTAACCTTAATGACTGACACGTGTCAAAAGTAACCTAAACTTTGGTCCACCCTATCCCCACAGCCCACAGCCCACAGCTAATAAGACTAGCTTAGGTTAAACTTCACTACTAAGCAAAATTCATGATAATTACACTAAACCCATTTTTAGTTTTCACAAGATTAACAAAAATCTTCTAATTAATTACTCCCTAATCTTAAATATCTGATTTGCATAGAAGAAAGTGCAAAATCCAGCTGCCGGGGCATTGGGGAAAGTAGATAGAATTCCAGCTTCCAGAGACGATTAGTACAATTACAAGACTTCATTTAGGTTAATTAATTGATTAATTAATTAAACATGCAATGCACTAAGAATGCACATTGCTCTAGAAAACATAATTAGATTTAGAACTGTCATTAACTATAAAACAAAATCTTAAGAAGGAAAAATGACAGAAAGACAGAGAGCAATTGAAGGAATAAATTGAGAGTGGGTTGGATGACAGGTTGGAAGGGAAGAAAAATTCTACAAAGTTCAGAAATCAGAATAGAATAATAAGAACAATTTTAAGCCCCCATGTGCCTTATTATAGTGAAGTCATGTTGTTTCTGCAAATTAATGGAAGATTATTAAGAAGTTCAACAAAATACTAGACTTTTTTATTGACCGAAATCCAGATTACAAAAGAGTAACCCATCTTCCCCTGTATATTTCTTTTCACCCAAACTTGTCCTGTTTTTCCCTTTCACTAACCAAATGAACAAAAAAACCCTGTCCCTGCATTGATCATCCTTCAACTAGAAAATTCCTTATTTTCATCTAAGCCTAACCCAAAAAACCATTGTCATTTTTCATCATTCATATAAAGTTCTTCTTAATCCTATACTTCTTCTATACTACTAAAACTTCTAGTACTATTTTTCCCTATAAAGCCAAACTAACAACTTCCAATATCCTTTTTCTTCTAAAATCCTTTCCCATTTCCTAAAAAACTTCCAAAATGGTGTTAAAAAAGAACCACCCATATCATCAGTATGTCCACTCCTGGGGTAACCGAACTTCATGACTCATCCCTTGCTGTGTTGGCCTGAAATTACGCCTACTCCGAACCCTCAAAGCAGCAGCATCTATAAGAATAATACAATAAAACAGAGTCAAAAACCAGAATCTAACTAAAAAGTAGTGATTCAAATTAAAGAATCAACTTGATTAGCAAAAATTATACTACTTACCACTATCAGAAGTGAAACTTGCATTAAAACGAGGATGAAGCTGAGGCTGAGCATTAATCTCATCAAGATTCAAGTTCAAGGCCTGAACAACTCTGGCTGGAAGCAGAACAGTAGAACAACCTGCCGGAAAAACCCAGAACAAAACTAAAATCAGATCTAATCTTAATATAATCAAAGAGAATGATATATTAGAACAAAAAGTGATTAAGGAAAAATGGTTAAAGAGTAAAGACCTGTCTTCTTGCGGGTTTCAGTAGGGGCACCAACACGACGAGGAAGAAAAACACCAGTTCCAGCACATTCTCTTTTCCCAGCTGGGTTACCCAAGAAAACAGCTCGCATACCCGACCCGTTTTGCGACTGGGTTTGTTGCTGCTGTTGTTGCAGAGGGGGCCATGCAGATGGAGACAAACCCAAAGAAGGCCTATTGCTATTACTGTTACCATTTCTCCCTCTGTTTTGGACCACATGGTGGTTGTTCTGATGTTGCTGCTTCTGTCCGCCCCAAACCGATGCATTTTGTTGTTTCATTAGCTGCTGCTGTTGCTTCAGTTGCTGAAACTGAAACAAAGTAACAAACAAAAAACAAAAGCACCCAATTAAATTAATACTGTTGCAACAAGGAATGAGAACAGAGCATTTTAATAACACTTTCTTGGGGTGTTGTTTTTCTTACTTGAGTGGCCTGCAACTTCTGGTGATGAGAAAACGACTGGTGAGGAGGGTAATAGCTTGAAACATCGAGGTTTGGAGATGCTTTTCTTGCTGGTGGACCCAAAAGGCCTCTGTTATTGAATCCACCGTATGATTCTTCATTCATTCGCATCCTTGCTACTTCCCCTGCAGCCGCGTATAGCAGATCCCATGTTCCCGGCGGCGACGAAACTCGTGATTGACAGTTGGGGCTTCCTCGGCTGGACCCTTGTTTGCAACCGCAACCGTTTCCTAACCCACAGAGAGTCGATTGGGGCGAACCAGACAAAACCCAACCCTAAAAAATGAAACAGAAAAGAAAAACGGAGATTAGGAACATGAAACTTCAATCGAAAACTTAGTGGGAAAGTTTTGTAGTATATTCAGTAATCAGTAACTTTTAAACAAACCTTAGATTTCTCAGAGGCAAAGCCGCGGTCGTTTCGGCGGAAACCATCTTCCAGAGTGGAGTGAGCCATTTGACGAGTTAACCCAGCAAGGAAATCCTCTTCATCACTCTCGGTTTCAGTTGAACCGACAACGGACTCCACAGGAGAACTTAGATCCGACGAGAACCCGAAAGACCCAAACCCATTAGGGAACTCGTAAGGAAACAGAGACTTGTTGTTCGAACCATCAAGCTCGAACCCATCTTTCTGATTCTTCTTCGCTTCAGTAGTCTTGTCCATGAACAAGTCATCGTCGGTTAAAAACGAAGGCGGAAGCCAAAACTCACCATCATCTAAAACTTCAGCCATGGAAGAAAAGAAGAAGAAAGCAAAGCAAAAGCAGAGAAAAGAAAAGAAAAGAAAAGAAAAGCTTTGGAAGAAAATATCGAAGGAAAGGGGGATTTGATGAGTAGAGAGTAATGGGAGTTTGCTGCTTGGTTAAGATTTAATTAATAAGCAGTGTAGTCCTGTTGGTTTTGCTGGCTATGGCAGAGAAATGGGTCCCACCCAAAAGCAAAAAAGTGAAAGAAAAGAAAAATGGCTAGAAACCGGAAAGGAAACAAAGCTCTGTTTTTCTTAAAACTCAGAATTAAATTAAACTGAGTGATAAGAGAGTAAGCAATTAAATGTTAATTATAAGGGAGCGAAAGAGAGAAAGAAAGAGTGGGAAAGAGAGGTGGAAGGGGAAATTTGTATATGTAGAGCGAGAAAAAGCAAAGGAAAGAAGAGAGAGAAGATTGCAGAAAAAGCGGGGATGGGTTTTCCACTCGCGTGGAGAGGAAAGTGATAGACACGCTCGAGGGGCCTTATTGTGGGGCCCATTAAGGAGTTGCAGCCAGGTAAAAGTGGGGTCAATGAAATATAGAGAGCACTTGGGGTGCATGTGACAGGGCCACATTTCTTCTTTTTTTTTTTTTTTTGCATTTTAGTATATTTTTTTAATTTTTTTGGAGGTTTATTAGGAAGGTAAAGAAAATAATTCAAAAAAAAAAATCCCCAAATTAATAAGTTTTTCTAACGTCGATTGCCACGCGACGTGGGAGATATGATTCGCCAGCAATAGCAGACATTTGTCCTGGCTATGCTGTCCACTTGGCAGTTCAGGGCACCACCCTTTGTACACAAGTTATTTTGCTTTAATTTGATTAATTTTCATTTTTCATAACAAAGTAATATGAAATATAAATATCTACACTAATTTAATTTCATACAAAAAATTGTTTTTTTTTTTCAAACATACAAACATTTGATAGTCATATTACATTTTAATCTTAATAATTTGAAATTGATTTGTTTCAAAACTTAAATTGAAGAAAAATAGTTTTTTCATTCGTAGGACTTGAACGCAGAACTTTATTAAAGATATTGAATTTTTTTCACTCAATCCACATGTATTAGTATAGATGTACACAATAATACAGCCCCCTTTGCATCCGTTTGCCTCAATTTATTTAACAGTTTATCTACTGACAAAAACTTAAGCTGGGCCAAACGGAAAAACCGAAAGTGTTTTTCGAAAATGCTTTTAAGTTGTTTTTGAATTAAAAGCCATAAACTCTAAATTAAAGCTTTTTCTATAAGCAATTTTTCAGAAGAGTTTTAAATTAGGTCAAACGGATACAAAATCATCCTTCATAGAAAGGAATTTGGCTTCTTAGATAACATTTTCGAGATTCTATTACATTAGAATTCGACCTAACTTGATTTCGGATTAATCATTTTAAGATCCGTAAAAAACTTGGTATCGAAAAAGAAAAACTAATAGTAATACTTTGATTACTTATTTGCCCATGGAAAATTTTGGCATTGGACAAGGTTCACGTTACAAACAGTTCCATGATTTGCCTCATCCAAATTTGTCTGACAAAAGGGATTGAAATGAAAACCCTTTGGGTATAAATTCGATCTCTAATTGGTTGATGAGAAAGTAGTAAACAAATGAAGAAATCCATATTCAGCTAAAGCCTGTCTCCAAATCAGCTTGGAGTGCAGCAAAAGATCTTTTTAGCATTGGCCGATTGAGATTTGAGACAAAAAATAGAGTAACAACAAGTTTATTAGCTCTCTCGGGTTTAAAACCCAGCAAAAAAACAAGTCATATTGCATGATATGTCGCTTTTAAAGTAATGAAAATACATAATTTTTACTGGCTTTTCTCTTGTTCTATGGTTGAATGTTTGTCATTCATCCCTAAAGACTAGGGTTCGAGTTCCGGTATTATTCATTCTGAAAACAAAAGAAAATACACAATTTTTATTTGCCTTATACTAAAGTTTAAATTAGCTTGTTTCTAAAACAATCCAAAGCAATTCATTCAAAAATTGCCTTGTTTAAGGTTTTATCATTAAATCATCATTGTAATATTGTTGTGCCACACGTGCTTTTTCCTTTTAATTTCCTTTTTCCTTTGTGAATTCTTCAATTTTAAGGTTTGAAATTTGTGAACTATATGGAAATTTGGCAATGATTTATGGGTATGAAGCCTTCATCTTGAAGTTATGTTTTTATATATTCTTTTGCTACATTGTTAAACTTTTTTGAGCCCAATTTTATGATTTGGTCCTTTATCTTTTTTGCACCAATTTTCTGCCGATGAATATGGAAACACTCTCAAATGCTTATTGTAGTGGACACAGTTTGATAAAAAGTGGTTTCGGTTTCGATTGAAAACTACCGTCCAAGCAAAAATGAGAGAAAAGGACAACTAGTAAGTTGGGTGCAAAGGACAACTAATTTTGTGTCTAAAGATTGAAAAGAATCTCTAAGATCCTTTGTTCTATGTTTTAGTAAAGAGGAAAAAAATGGGATAGTACAATCATACAAATTAATTTTAGGTAACAGAATAAGTAACGTACCAAGTAAGTAATGATTAAAGTGTAACTGACGTTTATCGTGTTGAATGTTGAATGTAACGTATTCGATATTCTCTAAGTATAATTTTGAATTTGAATTTTATGAATTGAGAGAGAGAGAGAAAGTAACCGTTTGGAGAACTTTCAAACTCCACGCGCTGATGTGAACGTCGGGAGAGGTCCACTACTAGACAGTAAAAAGGATTCGATACCCTCAAACAAGATCTTGAATTCGAATTCAGTGGATAGTAAAAATAGACATTTGGAATGCAATATAATTCAATTATGAATGAATCGAGATTCAAATATGAGTATCGAAAATTTATATCATATAAGAAAATTTATTAATTAAAAAATCATTATTAAAATGTGATGATTTTTTTTGAACAAATTAAAATATGATGAATTGATTTTTATTAATTTTAATACTAAAGAATGAAAATGATTAGACACCCTCTAATATGATTTTCAATTCAAATTCAATGAATGGTAAGAATAGATAATTGGAGTGTAATGTAATTCAATTACTATGAATTAATTAATCAAGATTCAAAAATGATTATTAAATAACAAAAATTTGTAACCTAAGAAAAATGGATTTATTAAAGTGTGATTAACTTGGTTTTATATAATCCTAAGCAACGGAGTAAGTTACTACTACTACTATGATCCACTAAAAAGAGTAAGAGTGAGCCAACCAAAAAGAAGATGACGTGGAGGAGATGTATTCAGCCATCAGATCATTTGATTCGGCAGTTTTAACTGTCTGATCTGTCGTTGGTCAAACCCTTTTCTTTATCATTTTTCTTTTTAATATTACCGTTTGTTTTAACGTGCGTCGTTATGTGTACGCATCATTACGGCGTGTCGTTTTTCCACTTCCCCTATTCGCCGGCGTTGGACGGCGCTCCTCTCGTGGACGCAACACCCTTCAATTTATCTCCATTTCATACTCTCTTTTCAAATCCATAAATTCCCAAAAGAAAAAAAAAAATTGTGGTGGGGACATGCTTACCTGCGAATAGGGACAGCTCAAGGACTACTCAACTGTTAAACATAGGCCGTACACTTCAATATCATGATCGACATACTCGCCTTGATCATCACCGTTCGTTTCTCAACCCAAGCTTGATCAAGGCGCCGTGTATTATCATCGCGAGAGCGGCGCGTGATGATGGAATTCTCAATTGAGTCGGCGTGCTCGACATGAACTTTTCTTGTTCCCATAATCCCATTTGTTGTTGAGAAAATTAAATTTTAAAAAAAGGAAAAAGAAAATTTGATTAAAAATCCATAATTAGAAGTAGTAATTCTTATTTCGCGCGCCGAAAGATAACGCTAAAACGTTGTTTTCAGATTAGTAGAAGTAGCAAAATTTTTGACTGATCCATTTAAATGGGGCAATGGCCACTAGCTAGTTGGAGTTTGATTCTTGTTTTTCAAATGGGAAGATTTGGATTTTGAATGGTCTCTATTTCGTCACCGATTATTCACATCTAAGTAGGACCTTTCCAGCTAATTTTATAAAATAAGCTTGAAAAACATGCCCCAATTCAGAATTTTTACTGCTTGGAGATGTGACCAATTAATCTTTCCACCTCCTTTACTTGGCAATTGGTCACTAAAATCTTTACTCTTAAGCAATTGGGTACTTAATTATTGTGCTAATTGTGGAATATGTTAGATTGAATGAAAAGAATTTGATGCCTAAGTAAAATCTTGAATTGAGTTTTGTAATGTATTTATGAAATCTGATGTGACTCGACTCTAAATTAATCGAAATTCAATTATATAACTTAATCAGGGTCTTATTGAAATCGGTAAACTTGTTTCAAAAACAATTATTCAAGTCTTGGGAATGAATAAAATAGATATAAAACATAATTTTACTTGTACTTTTCAAATACGACATTAACTTCATTCAAAATTAGTCGAGATTCAGTGTAACCTAATCAGATTCGAATTGAGTAAGATTAACTGTAACATGTTTCGGATCAAATCTGACCACCAAAATCGAGATACTTATAATATACCAAAAAATTTGTCGATCATTGTGGATAATGACATGCACTAATCATATGCACCACTTTTCGGTTATTCTTCGAATACAAGTTTAAAGTTGCAAGCAAAGGTACAAGGAAATTGCTTAATAATAATCTTAATTATGAAAGAAAGATCCTTTAGATAAATATAGGCGGCGGGGGCGGCATGCAAACCCTAGCAACCAAGAGATCTCTGCAATGAGTAGTCTTAAGAAAAATACTTGTAAGGGCAATTGACAGGTTGACAAGAGGAAGAATTAGACAGAGGAGACCATGCATTACACATGAAAATTTATGTCCCTTTTAGTCTATCTCATCTCATGTTTTTACACGTTTGTTTTGATCTGCAAACACAAAATCGTAAACCCAAAGTTTTTAACTTGTCCTTGTAATGAGTGTTTCATTTTAATGGTCGAATTGGACTGTATTGGACTACTAATTTGGTAGTATTATATGTGAAACATAAAATTTTTAATTGGGTCTCAAATTTACTATAAGTTATTAATATAATATAAGGCAGCTGTGAATCTTGAAAGTTGGCTTGGCAAATGGCAACTAGCCAACTACAACTTTATTTAATTTATTTAATCATATGTGAAAGCAACAACACTTTCTTACTTACAAGCATTTTCTTTCTTTTGTTTCTTCTTATTTTTTACTTTATGGCAAGTGACTAAGGGAATATACATTTTTTTTTAATTTCAAAAGTATAGAATATACAATCATCTACATAAGAATTAGTAATAGAAATTGGGTGTGCACACTAGATCATGTTCATAATATGTATTAAACATGTTTCCACTTTGTCTGAAGAAAAGTATTATTCTTGTTCATATGGTTTTGTTAGTCAAAATATAGTCTAGTAGTGTGCATTCCTTTAATATTTACTTATTGTTGGGTTTAATTAGAAATTTGATCTAAATTAGATCATATGTTAAGAATTAATGCTAGTAGTAATTTTCTCATCAACAGAAAATAATTCATATTCATCTAGATTTTTTTGGTACCGAATATTCATCTATAGTAAGTACTAAGTACTCATAGGAGAGGGGAAAAATCTATGACGGAGTGGGCCTTGCAAATATGTATTTTCCATAAATTGAATAAACTGTCAACCGCTACACAATCCTAACGGTTTAAATTCATTTATGAGTAATAAATTTTCTCTCGTAGCTAAATTACAAAACTGTGAAGATAGTACTAATGAATTTTCCGGTAGCAAAATTATAAAATTAGCCTTTTCTTTTAAAATTGGATTTCCAAGTTATAAGTAAAAGTAATGTTTTAATTGATACATCGTTAGTGTAGTTTTTGAACTTCACGGGGGATTTAAAGGTTGACAAATACCTTATTTTAGAATTAATTAGATTTTTAATATTTCAATTTAGTCCCTAAAGAGACATATGTCATCCTTCTAGACCCGTACGTGCAGTTTGCTAAAC
Organism: Corchorus olitorius; assembly: GCA_001974825.2. Classification (NCBI taxonomy): domain Eukaryota; kingdom Viridiplantae; phylum Streptophyta; class Magnoliopsida; order Malvales; family Malvaceae; genus Corchorus; species Corchorus olitorius. Next base: position 27,872 of record AWUE01015452.1, read on the forward strand.
TTCACTAACGGTATATTGAATAATTTTCCTTTAATTAATTCACCTTCAAGTGTTAACATTTGTCTTCTATTTAATTATTATCAACTCACTCGATACCCCTAAATAAAGTTTCAAATTAAATCTGAAAATAATCCCGAGCAGTTTGGGATCGGAGGTGATCACTAATCATAGAGAGGAGGAGCTACATATAGTATAGTAAAATAATAATGCAATTACATTTGTTTGTGTAATAATGGGTGACACACTTATGGCATGTGGTCGGATTCATGGCTTTATGGTACACTCCCAAAGCATTCCTAACGAATAGGTCAGGACTCAGGACCCACAAATTAACTCCAATTTTATCCACACAAAAAAGTATCAAAAGGGTTGCATGCCCTAAACATGGTAGACCAAAGATATGGTTGACAAATGAATGTCATACTCTAATTAGTAATTACTCCAACTATATGTATCTTCTTTTGCCTTCTAATTTAAATAATTCTTAAATTCTTCATTTATATGTCGTATATGAATCTCATTTATTTGCTTGTATGTGTTGATCATTTAAAGTCTTCACCATTTATAAAATCCCCAACTCTCCCTACCCTTTAAATTTGTAGTAGTTCGTTGATCATCCGTCGCTTTTAAAAGCTTTTTGTTATCTCTTTTCAATTAATTGTCACTTTATAAAATAAGGGTATCCTTCAAAAAATATTCTAAAATTTTCAATGAATTTTGAAAAATATCTATCTTTCTGGAAAATGACTTATAAATAAGAACGAGTAAAACCCATTAATCAAAAACATATGTTTTATATGAAACAGACAAAATTAATTCAAACAAGCAATATTAGAAATCAAACAAGGAAGGAGTTATATATAAGAGGTATTATGTAATGCAAATAGTTTGAAGAAGAAGAGAAAGTACTAAAATGTCATTGTCATGAGTTGATATATTGTAACGTGACATTAATAATTTGTCAAACATGTTATGTTGTTTGGGGGATGAATGAATGAATGAATAGGAGGAATCATCATCATCAAATATATAATTGAAGCCGTGAGTGGTGGTAAGTGAGTGGAGTCCAGGTAGGGGGTGGGGGGGAAGGTGCAGTGCAGGTGGGGCTTAATTTTTCCCAGTTACTTCCTCTCAATCAAAGACCGGTGTGCCATTATATACAATCAATCGATATGAAATGAAATAATATAAATTTATATATGGATTTTTTTTGTTGAGTAACCCTTAAGCTTGCCTCCATTATTCCCCCTTTCCTCTTCCTGTCTCTAGATCAACTTTTTTTTTCTTCTTTTCTTGGTTTGTCAAGGCTGGAAATCTAAATGGTGGGATCACAATTCTAATTCTCAACCATTTTTGTATCTTAGACAGGTTTCTATATATGTCTAACGATCTACAATTGATTTTGTTCGAATCGGATCGGCTAATAATAGTGTTAAAATTTAAAAATATATCCTTGTTCAATTATATATACTAAATAGTATTTGAAAGACCCAGGAAATTTACCAAAGACCCACTTTGAGGATCGATGAGGAGACTCTATTTGAACTTTTTTTTGTCATTTTCTATTTTTTCTCACTTGCCAAATTACTAAGAAGACCCTAGGTTAGTTTCTAGCCAGTTCTTGCCCTTAAGCCCTTTTTTGTAATTATCCTTTCCTTTCACATAAATGCTATAATAAATCCTATATCTCTTAATTATATAGAATTGTAACTTCTCTTTAGGCCTTTCATGTCCATATAAAGAAGAGAGTAAACTTAGTTTTTATTTAAGTGCTACACATTTTAGAGAAGGAAATAAAATTGAAATGTGTTGCATCTTTAAAAGGTTATACTATTAACATTGAGCATATTTAGCAATAAATTAAAAATATTACTTTATACATGGACATGTGCAATAGTTTCTAAAATCATAGTATATTTTCGAAATTTCCTACGTATCAAACAATTTAATTAGAATAGAAAAATGTTCAAAGAAGTAGATTGCTAAATGCCTGACGCGCCAGCGTAGGCCGATCCACTTGTATGATATATTAATTGAAATTCATATGAATTTAGATGACTTATGTCAATATATATGGGTCTAATTTTGAGGCAAATTGACTGATGATGGGGTTGATTACTATTTTGCCTAGCTTAGCTATAATAATAATTATGTTATGTGACAATGATAAGCTCTCCATGTTGTTGTCTAAATATATTCTCTTTATTATGTTTTCTACTTTGATTAATTAGTCATCCAACTCCTTGACATTAAACAATATGTATATGTAGGTCCCAATCTTTCACATGCTTTGGAGAGATTTAATGCAAATTGAGGATGTCAAAGCAAAATAATTATGGGCAAGTGAATCCTACTATCATGACCATTTCAAAGACAGTAGTCAAATAGTAGAGTTTTTAACTTTTTTTTAGCACACACACTGCATATTATAAGCTGGTCTCAATTAATCATCATGATGTGTGAACTATGATCAATTTCAACAAACACCATCAAAGCACAAATATACATTGATCAAACATTTTCCATGCATGATCAAATGAAATCTTACAAAGTAAATTAAAAGATAAGAGTAGATCCCAATAATAATATCCCAAAAGGATAGGATCAAGATAACTTATATTTATTAAATAGGAGGAGCAAAAAGGAAGGGCTCCCCTTGAGTCAAACCTAAGTAGCATAACAAATCAGATCAATGAAAAAAGAAATTAGAGAAACCCATTTTCCATTTCTTTTTCTTTAATTAAAGCTACATGATATATACACTTTGCTTACGTTTTCTTTCACCTTTTTTCCCTTCGATTTCTTAGTGGAAGGAAGATCCTCATACCCTTTGCTTTTCAGTTTTCATGCTCATATCCACGTATTCATATGTATCTATATTATATATAATAATCTATGTATGTATATTTTATATAAAGGAATGAGCTGCGCATGGCGCAATGCCCTTTTGATCTTCTCCAAAAGTCTAAACACAACATCTTCTTAGTAGATTTTGGTAATGGGTTATTAATTGTTAATTTCAAAGAAATTTAGGGCTTCTAATTTCCAATTGCTTCCATTTTTTTCAGTTCACATCAAGTAATTAGTAAGATTCACAAAACGTTTTATGCCAAAATCATTGTTTAAATCATTTCTAATAGACCAAAATTGAATTCAATGTTCGTGTAGCCATGGACCAAATGGGGTTGAGCAGAAATGCACATGGCCGATCTTCTATTTAGTAATAAATTTGGTCTATTTTTTTGATTCATTTTATGGAAAAAGAAGTCACTTGATCTTATCACTAATCAAAATTTTCTATTTCTTTTCCCCTTAGCTCTCACATGCGTGCGTGAGGAAGGAAAAAAGGATCATATGGAGGTCATAAGGTCTTTTTTTGAGCCACCGCCCATTGCTTGTAAAAGCTATATAAGGGGAACATGACAAATGCCCAACAATAATCGATTGTTGCAAATTTTAATTGAATGACAAAAAATTACAAACCGATAATTGTGATTGGTCAATTATAGTAATACATATATGCTTCATGAAAAGCTATAATAGATGATTTAAGACTAATTTTTAGCAAATAGATATAGAAGAGGTAAATTTATGTGAATTTAGAAGAACCCATTTCTCTTCAAAGGAATTAAAAGCTAAAAGTTATTATAATCTTGACAAATTTGATTTTCCTTATATAAATAAGCTACTATTTTGGTTTCCTCCATAAGTTATCATATGGGAAACCCTAGATATATTCATGAATTATGAGCATGCACAATCTTATTTTCACCCAATTGTTTGCGTATCTTGCAATTTGATGATTCATCTTTGCTTCACTAACTTTAGTATATGTCACGGGATGACAATTGGCATTTTGGCAAGTTTTACCCTTTTTCCCTGTCGAATATCACTAGATTTTGTTTTGTAATTGAAAACAGTTGAGTTTTTTATGATCCATTTCTAAATTTTTAAACATCTTTGAAAAGAAAAAAGGGGAAGAAAGAATATACACATAATCCAATCCACTAAAGTCCAGAACCAGGAGAGTATAAAAGATCTATGTTGTTGGGCACTTAGGTTTCTTTGGCAGATATTGAGGAAAATGTTAAGCAACAAAGCACCATCACCAAATATATAACTAGTAACTAGATAAAAACAAAACAAAAGTTTGTTAACAAAATATAAATGGCCGGTTTAAGTGCAGTGACTAGCGCGTGTAGGAGACCAGCTGTATGTGCCTAAACTAATTTGGTATAAGGCTCCTCTGCATATTAAGCCAGATTAACTTAAAGTCGAGTAGCTTCAAATTTTATAAAAGAATCGTTCCTAATAAGGTTTCGCATCTGGATTCGACGTCATTCAACCCGAGCCAATTGATTATCAATCATTCCATAAATCTGATTAATTCAAAGTCGAATTGTCTGAAATCCTAATTAGGATTAGGAGAAACTCTTCTAACATTTATTTATTCATTCACATGACCCAGATGCAAAACTATCTCATTCCTTGACCCAATTGATTAATTAACATATAGTAGTAATCAATCATTAATCACAAAACAAGGCCAACTAACAGAAGATTAGATAAAAAGAGTATGGATTAATGGGGCAACCTTCAAAAAATGGTTTTATCCAAGGTATGGGAGAAAGGAGAATATCGAGGAACATGTCACCTTGATTAGCGGGGAAGAATGGGTTTTGTGTCTGAAGCTTGTCGTTTCCCCTTTTATTAATGGTGGAGGAAGTGTCTCACTGTCTAAGGAAAACTCTTGGGACTCTTTTTTAAGCCATAACTTTGACCATCTGTCTCCTCCGTTATGCATTTTGTAGCTACCACTTTGACTTAATTAACCCAAAAGCCCACACACATAATCTCCCACAACTTTCACCAAATCTGCTGATTAAAGTGGGAAAAACACAACCGGAATCCAGCTTAATTCCTTGGTTTATCAATTTTTCCTTTTTAAAAATGATAGAATCATCAAATCTAAATGGTGGGGTAGTTTCCAAATGATGCAAAATGGGGCCGAGTATCAAAGTTTGTTACCAAACAATCATTAGAATTAAATTAAATTAATATCAGTAAACAATAATTTGGTCTGAATTCTACTGCAGATGATAATGACAGTGTTACATATATCACTCTCCCCAGGTTTATTCAGTTACTGCAGATATCTTTCTCTTTGTGAAACTTTGCTTGTTTCCAAATATATTTCATTTTCTATTGGTCAAATCCTTTAATTATTGTATTTGATTAATCATAATAACTTTGGATTAATAAAATTTTGGGCTTTTGTTGTTCCTTGTTCTGGGCTAATATAAACCCAGATCCCTTTTAGGGCAGACTTAATTTTGTCAGTTCAATCATGGCCCATTTTTTTTATTTCTGACCCAAAACTCAGAAGAAGGAACAATTTTAAGACACATCAATACATTATTACATTATATTACACATCAATTTTACGCAGTTGCTCATCCATTATAACATAACCAGGTGCGTGACGCGGATTGAATCCGGATTAATTAAGGCAAAACCCTAATACCGAATGGGATAAAAAAAAAAAAATTATTACATTATTGTGAAATTTGGGACAAACTTGGATTACAAACACAACAATGGGGAAAGCGTTCAGTTAGAGTCATTGGCTAGTGCGAGATTCGAACAAGGCCACGAGTTTGTCTTTAGGAGGCAGGGTTTCCTTGACAATGCTGCAGTTTACAAACTCGTCGGCCCATTTGAACAGAACAGGGAACTTTTCAGCTGACAACAATTCTTGCCCTGTTACTTCTTGAATGATTCTAAGCCAATAAGCAATGAAGTTAGCAGCAATGTCTACTAGTCCAACTTTGTCTCCTCCGAAGAATCTGTTTCCACCGAGGGCACTCTCGAGCGTTTTCAGGCAGCCGCAAGCTTCTTCCGCCGCCTTCTCTCGCTCACCCTCCGGGCTCCACATTCCTGCTTTCCATATTGCAGGTAAGCACTGTATACAATCACACACAAAAAAAAAAGTGAGACAAAAGACAATTATCATAAATTTAATCCTCATTTGGGTCCGAAACAGCTCGACTTTAGATTAATCAGAGTTAGGACCTATGTGATTACCAGATACCGAGAATTAGTAAAAAAAAAAAATGAATGGAATTTGGCAAATTGTCAAATTCTACCTTCTCATCGATGAAGTTAGCCCAAAAGCGAGCCATGGCTTTCTCATAAGGATTCTCTGGCAAAATGGGGTTGACTTTCCAAGTTTCATCAATGTATTCAATTATAACAAGAGACTCTGCAATTGGCTTCCCATTATGGAGGAGAACAGGAACCTTTTTATGAACAGGATTGTAATTCAAAAGCAAAGGGCATATGTTTTTGAGGACATCGATGTTTTCCTCTTCTATGTCTTCGTATTGAACACCTTTGATCTTCAAAGCAAGCTCAACTCTGCGGGTAAAAGGGCTTGCCCAAGCTCCAAAAACCTTCACTTCTTCTTCAGCCATGAAATCACTCACTCTTCTTTTTTACTTGGAATTGGGACTTAACTTTCATAGTTTCATTTGATGCTTCTTATCTTATAGTGGGAGGATTAATTCATAGCTTTCTTAGATTCTCAGCCAAGAAGAAAGGTTTTGCTGTCAGCAATCAGCATCCTTATTTTAATCAAAATGTCGAGATCAAAGTGGTTAAAAAATTTGGGTTAATGACAAAATGAATGATTGAATGGCTACTGGGAATATATATTATAATATACGCAGTTGACTTACAACGATTCAAATTAAGAAGAAATTTCATTGTCATGTTAATTACTCCTAAACCCAAAACGATTAAATGAGGTAAGATGGTGCGTAAGCTAGCTTAAAACTTAATTAATAATGCAAATTGTTGTAATATAAACGACAATGGCCCAAGTACTAGTAACTTTTTGCTCGGATTCGCTGTCCCAAGATTTTGGGAGAATATGTTATGTTACCAGCCTAGAGCTTAAAGACATAAACTTTAGGCCTTTTTATTTAGACAAACTTTTAGACATATTGCAAAAAAAAAAAACTTTTAGACATAAACTAAGTCCCATTATTACATTACAAGAAGTTTGGAACTTAATTTGAGACACAAACAAAACAAGCTATGATGAAACAGAGGCAATCAAGCGACACTTAGGAGGCACTAGGTTGTGCTTCTGCAGCGGCAGCAATGCGAGCTTTGAACAAGCCCAAGAGTTTGTCTTTGGGAGGCAGGCTTTCCTTAACAACGTTGCAATTCACAAACTCGTCGGTCCATTTGAACAAGTCGGGGAACTTTTCAGCTGACAACAATTCTTGCCCTGTAGCTTCTTGAATGAGCCTAAGCCAATAACCAATGAAGTTAGCAGCAATGTCTACAAGTCCAACTTTATCTCCGCCGAAGAATCTCTTCCCACCGAGCGCACCCTCGAGCGTTTTCAGGCACTCACAAGCTTCTTCCACCGCCTTCTCTCGCTCACTCTCGGGGCTCCACCCTGCTTTCCATAGCGCAGGCAAGCACTGCATTTATTCACACACAAAAGAAAGTTAGAGCCATGGCTTAAAGATTAACAAAATTATTGCCCCATTGCTAGACTCAGCCACCAGTGAGCGACGCAGATTAGATCCAGATTAGTCAGGTACCATGGTAAAAAAAAACACGAAATTATCAGAAATTTGAATGGTATGGGAAAATTCTACCCTGTCATCGATGAACTTGGCCCAGAAGCGAGCCATGGCTTTGTCATAAGGATCCTCTGGCAAAATGGGGTAATTGCCTTTCCAAGTTTCATCAATGTATTCAATTATAACAAGCGACTCTGCAATTGGGTTTCCATTGTGGAGGAGGACAGGGACTTTTTTATGAACAGGATTGTATTTCAAAAGTAGGGGACTCTTGTTTTTGGGTATATCTTCTTCTATGTACTCGTATTGAATACCTTTCAACTTCAAAGCAAGTTCAACCCTTCGGCTAAAAGGGCTTCCCCATGCTCCAAAAACCTTCACTTCCTCACCCATAATAATATCAATCACTCTTCTTTTTTACTTAATGTTCAGTTTTACACTTGGTATAAGAACTTTGCTTTGATGCTACTTATATAGTGGGACGATCTGATAGTTTTCTTAGTGAGGAAGATAGACGACTGACCAGATCGAAGTGGCTAGAAGCTTGGGTTAATGAACATAATTAAAAGTCAATGGCAAGTTGGGAACCAAGCAATGAACTTCGATCGGAGAAATTTCATTATGTCAATTAATTCAACCAAAATACTATTAAACAAAAGACGCCCCATAAATAAAGCTCAGTCAGAGTGAATAAGATTGGAAATGGAACATTCCAAAAGAAAGGAAAAAAACAATTGTATGAGGTAAGATGGTGCGTAAGCTTTAAACTTAAATTAAGACTCTTGGCTTACCTCAAAAAAATTAAGACTCCTGCCAAGCAGGGGTTTCGAAAATGTTTGCACTTTGCATTGTGATGCCGATATCCATTATGCAATGCTTCTTTTTGCTTGGGTTTAATGGCCCAATATTTAGGAAGTATATCTTTTATTATCCATTGTCTATAGCCTGAATCGGATTTTAGTTAAGTGGGCTTGCCTGGCTCGTTGAAGCTACAAGTTGGGCAAGCATCATATCATACGAGTTGCAAAGCTATCGTAACCTAAATTGGTAACTAATTAAGTAATTAACCCACTCTTATGTTTCCAAATTTCCAAAGGAAATAAAGCATACAAATCCATTGTCCCATATTTGTTATTCTCTGTTTGTCTTATATAAGATTAAAAATTAAATTATATATATTCATTCTAAAACCATATATGGAATATATTAATATTTAAGATTAATCTTTTACATAAATAAATATGTTAAAGTGACTTGAATTGATGATTCGGTCCGAATTGGTTACCCGACCCAAAATATTGGGAATGCGACCCGATTGAGATTTCCAATGAAATTCTATAATGGAAGCAGCGGGCACGAGGCTGATTATTGTATTCTAGTTATATCTATAATTTATTGTAATAGCCATTGTAACATTTTCTCTCTGAAGAATTAAAAATATCTCTCTCCATGCTCGTGGACGTAGGTCAACTTGACCGAACCACGTAAATCTTTTGTGAAATGATGGAATCTGAAAATGTTATCTTACATTAACAGTTTTGTAAAATCAATTCGGTTAAAATTTAGCCAAAAACCGTTTTTAGGCAAAAAGAGTGATGATTAATGCACGATTTCGGCTAAAATTTTGCAAAAATTGACCCGAAAGATTTTCTCTCAATTTTTAGCCATAATACTCATAAAAAATATATAATTAAATGCCAAATAGATTGAAGGACTTTACACTCTTCTAATATCGATTTTTTCATATTTTTTCGAATTAATTTCTAATTAAATCTAAACCGATTTTAATGGTCGTAAAAACAAACTCTTAAAACTAATGTGGCTGAGATTTGGTTATATAAATATTTCAATGAGTCTTCGGGGTCAAAAATCATTCAAAACTGAGTCGGGGCCATGGAACGCGTTTTTAGCCAAAAATCGTGATGGAACATACACGATTTCGGCTAAAATTTTGCAAAAATTGACCTGAAAGATTTTTCCTCAATTTTTAGCCAAAATACTCATAAAAAATATATCATTCAATAATAAAAAGATTGAAGGACTTTTCACGCTTCTAATATCGTTTTAATATTTCTTTCCGAATTATTTTCATCTTAAATCGAAACAAGATTAAGATGCTCGTAAAAACAAATCCTTAAATCCAATGTGCCTGAGATTTGATTAGATGAATATAGATATTTCAAGGAGTCTTGGCGCCAAGAATCATGCAAATATGAGTCGGGGTCCCAGAATGCGTTTTTAGCCAAAACCCATGATGGTTAGGCTAAAATTTTGCAAAAATTAACCTAAATATTTTGCCTCAATGTTTAATCACAATACTCATAAAAAATATACAATTCAATGCCAAAAAAATTGAAGGGCTTTTCACGCTTCTAATATCGTTTTTCTTTCTTTCTTTTTTTCGAAATTAATTTCTAACTAAATCGAAACAAGATTATGATCCTTGTAAAAGCAAATCCTTAAATCTAATGTGCCTGAGATTTGGTTAGATGAATATAGATATTTTAAGGAGTTTTGGCGCCAAAATTCATGCAAAATTGAGTTGGGGCCCTGAAACGCGTTTTTAGCCAAAAATCCGTGATGGTTAGTACACGATTTCCACCAAAATTTTGCAAAGATTGACCATAAAGATTTTTCCTTAATTTCTAGCCACAATACTCATAAAAAATTTATAATTCAATTCCAAAAATATTGAAGGGATTTTCACGTTTCTAGTATCGTTTTTCCTATTTTTTCGGAATTAATTTCTTATTAAACCGAAATAAGATTATGATGTTCGTAAAAAAAAATCTTTAAATCCAATGTGCCTGAGATTTGGTTAGATGAATATAGATATTTCAAGGAGTCTTGACTCCAAAAATCATGTAAAACTGAGTCGGGTCTCGGAACGCGTTTTTAGCCAAAAACTGTGATGGTTAGGCTAAAATTTTGCAAAAATTGACCCGAAAGATTTTGCCTCAAACTTTAGCCACAATACTCATAAAAAATATATAATTGAATTCCAAAGAGATTGAAGGGTTTTTCACCCTTATAATATCGTTTTTCCTATTTTTTTTTCCAAATTAATCTCTATTTAAAACGAAACAAGATTATGATACTCGTAAAAATAAATCTTTAAAACCGAACTGACTGCGAAACTGACCGAAATCAATCGGTGTCAGTTTCATCGGTTCCATGGCTTTTCCTTTTTCGGTTAGGAAAAATTTCTCTCGGTTTTATCGGCTTTGGAGCAGTCACTGATTGACTGTACCGAAACCGACCCGACACTCACCCCAATGAGAGAGTGAGTCATATTTTAGCTATTTATTCCTTATATTAATGGGCCTTGGACCTTTAATGAGGCTCTTCATGCTAATGAGCGTTTGGACCATACTCAACATAAGCTAAGTTATTTTAACATAACGAGCAAATACCTGAGCTGCGGTTCGCTGTGGCACATTTTAATAGAAAACTATTTTGGATCATATTTATAGAGTATCTACTGTGTAAAAAATATTAATAAAGATAAAATAAATAATGGTTAAGGATTAAATTGTAAAGAATAAAAAGGTTGAGGGACTATATCACATAGAATAAAAATGTTTGAGGACTATTTTACAAATATGCCATTCACATGGCACGATAAGTGTCCCTCAACTAAGGGACATTTATCAATAAACTGCTTAGGGGGTTTATCATTATAAGAAGTATGATATGATGATATGATTGCTTCACAAAATAGTTACTTTTAACATTCAATCAAATGTCATATGGAATAAATGTAGTAAAGATGGGGAAAATAAGGAATAATTACACAGATGAACCATTTCAAAACAACAATTCATCTAGTATGGTGGTATCGTATTATTAAATTCTCTCGCGGCCTTGTAGAATAAATATAGAATAATGAAAAAGAAAGTGTTGCCGATGGAACATGCAACTATAACTAGACCAGTGGAGGAACCCAACACTGCGTATAAGCCTGTGCTAAAAGCAATCACCATTGTCGTCATTGCAAAAAGGGTTAATCTATCGACCTTAGCAAGCAACTCAAATTCATCACATCGCTCGAAATATACGATTAATAAGTGGATGAGAACGGCCGAAACAGAGAAGACGAAAGAGAGGGAATTTGTTATAACAAAGGCTTTAAAGGCTGAGTTACGACTCAGGATTGAGACATGTAAAGGCGTGATACCATTCACATCCTTGTCATTTAGAATATTTCTGGTTTTTGAGAAATCAATAATGTTCTGGACCTTATGTTGGGCACTAATAAAGCAACGGTAAAACTCAGGAGGAGGTAAACTAACAATGGCGAAGTGAAGGAAATTCCAACCTCTTTTATCCATGATTCCAACACAACCTGGACAAAAAGGGATAAAATGCATCTCATCATTGATATGTCGCCTTGCAAAGCCGCCATATGAAGAGGCGACATCCCTCTCTGTTTATCAGTTAAATAAGTAGCACTGCCATCGTTTTCTAGCAACGATTTGGCAACCGAATAGGAACCACGATGCACAACATAGTGAAGTGGAGTCCGCCCATCTTCGTCTCCTTCGTTTGTTAGATTCTTTTTTCAGTCTAATATTATCTTCACTGTCGCTATATATATACAAAATGAAAATAGAAATGAAAAGGTGCGCAACAAGAGCCATTGTAATTGTAAAAAAAAATGGTATCCTTAATTTAGAGTAGAAACTTTTAATTTGATTAATTAAGTGCAAAATGTTATAAAATCGGTTTAATTTGAGACAAATCGTCAAATAGGAACATAATAGTCAGTATTGGGGATAAAGGTTATACCCCTATTTAACGGATTCCCCGAATTAAACCGGTTTTGCAACGTTTTGCCCAAATCAACCAAATTAAAAGATTTTATCTCAAATTAGGACTAAACTAAAGCGTTTGTCCTGAATTGAACAATTAGCAAAAAAAAAGTTAATTCGAGCTTACATTCACTCTCGACAAGGGTTGCTGCATGTAAAATTGTTCTACCACGGGGGCCAACAAGAGCCATTGGTATCATCTAGCATCTCAGCCATCAAACGAAAATCCCCTCTCCTTGCAGCTAAGTAGAGTGGAGTCTCGCCGCTTGTGTTAACCGAGTTTAAAAGAGTAGGCTCCTCTTTCAGCAACAGGCGGACCACACGGTGGCTACCAAATTGAACCGCCTGATGCAACGCCGTATTTTGCTCCTTATCCCTCATTTTCACCATCTGCTCCAAGTCTCCATACTGCTGCTCCTTGGAGCGCTTGATGAAGAACTTGACTATTTCACAATGCCCTTGCCTGGCTGCGACATGCAATGGGATTTTCCCTCTGGCGTTGGCTTGCAGTAGAAGCGAAGGGCACCTGTCCAAAAGTTGCTCGAGATAGTTGATGGATACTTCCCTTTTAGATATTTTCACGGTGGAAGAAAAGAGAAACCGACGTTCCTTTTTAATCACCTTGCCTCCGTTGACGGTGCATTAAACATGGAATGCCGTGTTCTGTTGCCGTCCACCAGCCGGTCAAGACCACCGTTGTATATGTTAAACAGTAGTTCCATGTCTCCATCTTCTACAGCTTTGAACAAATAACCGTCCATGTAGCTGATTCTATCCATCTCCTCGACTTGCAGAGGTAACTTGAGAGGGAATATTGTTAATGGAGCCAGTTTGGTTAAGGTAATTAATTATTAGGAGATTTTGATTTTTTTTCCTTTGAATATTTTCAGGTAATAATAATATTCAAGTACAAAGTGTGTATAAACAAAATTTGTGCACGTTTTTATTAGTAGTATATAGATTCCTAAGCCAAGACTTTTAATGGTAATAGTATTTAATTAACCACCATATGCTTAGCTTAAGTAAGTTGGCTAAACCTAAACGTTAATGTCGAAAAAAATAAGAAGGAAGTTTGATTTTATATACATACATACATACATTTATTAGTAATAATCTCTTTCTCTTTTTCTTTTTTTGAAAGTAATTGGTACTAATTTCTTTTGAATAAAAAGATTATAAATTTTATGAAATGAAATTAAAAAAGACTAATATAAAAATTACATTATTACTATGGGTTTATATATAATACACCGTCAGTAGAGTTTAGCAGACTGCACAAGCGTGTTTTGAAGGGTGACATGTGTCCCCTAGGGACTAGATTGAAATATTTAAAATTTAATTAATACAAAAAATAGACATGAGCCCTACTGAATATGCAACTACATGGTATGCCCTACTGAATATGCAACTATACGGTATGAGCCCTACTGAATATGCAACTATATGAGCCCTACTGAATATGCAACTATATGGTATGGGCCCTACTGAATATGAAACTATATGAGTCCCTACTGAATATGCAACTATATGGCCCCTACTGAATATGCGACTATATGGTATGAGCCCTACTGAATATGCAACTATATGATATGAGCCCTACTGAATATGCAACTATATGCCCTACTGAAGATGCAACTATATGCCCCCTACTGAATGATCTATATGAACCTACTAAAATTTGGAGTAGATGATGCAATTGACCGTACTAAAAATGGACTAGATGATACAAATGCCTCTATTTATAATGCAATGTATGATCCTATTGATGCACCCTAGGCACAACCTTACTGTCCTCGTTTGAGTAGTAGCTCCCATCTCGAGCCTTCTGCCCTTCCACGTACTTCCCTTGCCATATAGATATGCTGAAATACAAACAATACCTTAATTTTTAAGATAAGACAAAGCAAACGACTGTGTATAATAAGTAAGCTAGTATTCTAAGTAAGCTAGTATTCTGCTTATACAAATACTAGCATTTTGAACAAAAATGAACCACCAATTATGAAACAGAAGAATCACTCAAATAGAAGGGAAACTGAATAAGGTAAATAACTACCACGGTTATGTTGGATGGAGATCTACGGATTTTATACTCTGATTCTCGAGCAAGTTTCCTATGATCCAAACATCACAATTCATAACATTACTCCCACAATATTCAAACCAAAGTAACAAGATCTAAATCCACGCATAAAGCTGAATTCAAATAAAACAAATGCACACCTTAATTTCGAGTCTGAGTGGCTGTTTAACAAAAACAGAAACAAAAAAAAACATACACAAATTAGCGGAAATCAAACAACATATCTTAAATCAAACTCATGTAATAACTGTAAAAGAAAGGCAATTCAAAGTCGCCGCATTCATATTCGAATATATAAACAAGTAACATGCCAGATACCAAACTATTTACAAAACCCAAACTCTCCAGCTCTGCTGCATACTACTAAAATGATAAGGCAAGGGCGACGTAATGAGAGCCAATAAGGCTAAAACCGAACACAATTCAAGAAACAGTAGCATACATATTGACTATATTCATCATCAATAAATATTGATTCTATCTCAACAGTATAACATGTAGGTGGTTGCATCTAGTATATTACAGACAGTTAGGGACAAAATGTTCACATAAGTCCAAGAACAAAGAATTAGCAATCTCTAACATAAAAAGGAGACTAACTTGAAGATCCTCTTGAACACTTGGCCTTTGGGGGTGGTGGAAGAAACTTATCCAACAGATCAACTTTTTTCTGCAGAAACAGATTCCCCAACTTCTATCTCAAACATTGTCTACATGCATAAATATGGCACATGTAAATGAATTAAAGCTATATCTTCCTACAAAAACAGATTAATTTACCATACGCAATCCAGAAAAGTTTGTCACATATCACAAGAAAAACTGAATTCTTATTTACTGTAAGATTCCATTTTGAAGCTTTTAACATGAATCATGAAAATTAATAATTGAACTTCCAATATCTGCTATAATTAAGAAAACTGAAAA